>JAULJZ010163754.1:0-26105 GCA_032270985.1 Heliamphora pulchella | reverse complement strand
TCTACCAAAATTGAGAGTGACATCTCCTACTGCAACTGTAGTTACCTTGGTATTATTGCCCATATGCAGGTAATCTCCTCATCACTAAGTTGTCGGGTTTCTTAGAACCCCTGCAATGAATTGCAGACATGATTAGTGGCTCCCGTATTTACACACCAGGTACCGGTAGATAACACCGCTAGACATGTTTCCACAACTAGTGAACAGAAATTACCCTGTTTGTTCTGCCTTCTGAGAAATACTGGACATAGCTTTTTTCAGCGTCGAGTCTAGTTGTAGTGAAAACATCTGCCTTTCAGCCTTTTCACACCAAACCGTGGCCCACTAACTACCCTAAAAACTGTGTCTCCCTGTTTCTGAACCTTTTTCTTCTTCGTGCCTTTCGGCTTAGAGGAAGAACTATTTTCATAAACAAACACATTTTATGGTATTAAAGGAATACCATTTGTAATTAAAACTATATCCAAGTTACATTTTCAGTCAACAAAATTTGGTCTTGTAAGTTTGTTTTCTTTGAATATTGAAGCGAGTGGGTTGAAATATATTTTATTCCTGAGAATCACATAATTAAATAAAACCATTAATTATGATGAGAAAAAAATAGAATTCATTTTAATTTGATTCCCTCTACCATTTGAAAATTAATTCGCCAACAGCCTAATAACCTATGAATAGCATGCTACGATGAGTGGGCGTCTACTATCCATCATAAGACCTGACAGGCCAATTCTTTTTAATTTTACTATCTAGGCAACTAACCATGCCAAGTAAAATTAAATAGCTAACATAATTTCAGTCCAGCATATAATAGCAGTGAGTCAGATAGAGAGGATACTATTATATACAGCTAAGTTTTAACCATTAATTAATTCCAAATCAATCGCTTCGCCATGAACCTTTCAGATGATATGTGATCAATACTAACAATTATTCAGAATTATTCCTAAAGAAAATTTGTATTGGCGATACCACAATTAATCTGTCTGATGGGGAGGAAGGTCTTACTGCCAACACGCAGGGTTTAATTGCATCGCTTACAAATTGGTGATGGAGATCGCGATATTTATTTGTGAAGAAATTTTCTCTCCCACTTAGATTTTTAAAATATTTTTGAGGGTTATAAAAATCCGTTTAATTAAAATAATTTTATTAATTTCGAAAGTCACATGATTTGAAAGAATCAAACATCTTTCCGTATATACGATTCTAAATATTTTGATTTATTGAACAATCTTTTCGTATTTAAATGCGTAACAAATAAAATTTAATAAATGCACAGTTTTTCTTTTAACTTTTTAGCTAAGATAATGATTAAAGGAATTTATTTATTTTATTTTTTGTTTCACATTTTTTAAAAAATAATAATTTATTTCTATTAAATATTTTTTCATTTAATTAATTCAAAATTCGGAATTAAATTTCACGTTTTTTCAAGATATCCGTTTAAAAAAAACATCTATAAACGTGATATTTTGTAAAAAATAAAATATCTAAAATTTTTTCATTTAATTAAATCTAATTAAAAAAACTTAATTTTATTTTTCATTACAAAATATTTTAATTAAAATCGAATATTCGAATTAATTAAATTAACAGAATAAATAAAACTAATATATATCATCCACGCAGTTAATAAAATTAAATATAAGATATAATAAAAAAAAATATTCCGATTTTATGATCCATCTGAAACTCTAAAGAGTTTTAATTACCTATTTAAGATGAGTTTTCAGTCTTTCAGTTGTTACAGAATTCTTATTGATTTCTGTTGAAATTGCTATGCTGGAATATTCAAATATCAATTTGAAATTGCTCCAAATTAATTGCCAGCTGTTGCTTTGGTTGAAAATCCAAAACAGTGATTTGATGGGCTGTTTGCATCAACAAAGATAAACCAACGAGGATAGCAACCGAAACAGTATTTGATGTAAACCACTTGCTACATTTAAACTGGTGCCGCCGCTTGAAACTGAAACACTCTTGGACTGTTTGCTGAAAAAGTGCCGCGTTTGGTGGTTTTTCGGAAGCTGTTTGCTTTAATAAACTGTTAAAACAGTTTTCTAGAAGACTTTTGTTGGAAAAACAAACGGCGCCACATCAGCATGCTTGGGAATAAACCGGCGCTTGTGATTGGCGCTGCTGTGTTGGAATAGTGCCGCTGCTGTATGTAGTGTTTGGCAGGCGCCTGTGCTGCAGTTTTGGATTTGCTGCACTTTTTGGAAAAACAAAACAGCGCCCTTTTATTTTATGGAAATTGCTTTTAAATCAAAGACGCCCCTGAAATAGCGCCCTGTTTGGCGCTACTACTGTTGCTCAGAAAACAGTGCCGCCCCATCCTACTGCTTGCGCCATGCTTCTATTTAAAACCTCACTGCTGTGTTTGGCGTTTGGAAATCGGCGGCTTGCTTTTTGTTTTGTTCCCAAATCTCATGTTTTTCACGGATCTTCATACTGTTCTTCGTCCTCTCTTTTTTTTATAAAAAAAAAAAAAGAACTAGAAATCGAAAATAATAATTTTTACATTGATCTTATGCGTCCGTAGAGTTCACAATCAATTTACAACGATCAACCCTCGTAGTTAAAAATAATTAAACTAAATCATCATCTACGCATTCAATCAAACATGAAAATAAATGATAATCATCAAACCGAGATTTAGAATGCGTGCAAAACAAAGTTAGCAAGAGTTCTAAATCTACCCAGCCCCGATAAATCGTAAACAGAAAACAAAACGGCTCTGATACTAATTTGTTGGAGGCAATACTGCCAAGATCATTATTTTTGTAAACGATTTTCGGTAAAAAATTAACTGGACAGGCAAACGCCGAACGAGCTTCAAATAAAACTTTTGACGAAAAACGATCAAAACCCGTGCAACCAAAGTTAATTTAGATGAATACATTTTGTCGATCTATTCTTCAACTTCTATTTGAATTCGAGTTGAAACTCTAGTCATATTTTCTACTGTATTCCCTTATGCGATCCTCGAATGCAGTGTGGTCTACGGACTATCGAGAACTCATACCGGCAGAACCCAGATATATTTCGTCTTAAGAGACAAAATATGATATGTCAGAGATATGATCTCAAACTGGTTCAGCCTACCCGCATATATATAAAGTTACAGTAGGGACCTGGTAAGTAATTATGAGTAAGACTTTCAGATGAATACAGATACCTACTAGCGGTTTCTGCAATTTCCATAAAATACTGAATTACAGTTCACACCACTAAAGAACTATAATTGCAATCTGACCCATAATCTCAAAATTTTTTTGCATTGAGCTCCTGTTATTAAATGCTTACCATTTCTCCCAACGTTGAGATTTTTGATACCCGCCAATTAAATTTAATTACTGACAATTTAATTTAATCGGTATCTTGATATTTTTAAGTACTTTCGCTTAGCTTATTTAACCACCGAATAATTAAATCCAAAACTTATAAGCATCCTAAAGGGGTTATCGTCAATCCCGATCATTCGGGATGTGGATTCCGTCAATAATTAATATTTGTCATATGAATAATACCATTATTCAACTCATTGGGAATATAAATCCATATAAGATCGCAACCCTCTAATGAATTAAAACAACGAATATTAAATATATGCAAATTAATAATTATTTCAGAATTAAGAGGATAAGAACTATTTATAATAACCTTGGGATGTTAATTAATTTATATAGTCAGTATAAAATTAATGACCCCAAATGTCTTCTTTAATACACAAAGTGTACTAGTGCAGAGAGTCGGAACAATAGACGACGCTATTATCTGTTCCCCGTAACCAAGACAGGCCTACTAAAACTCCGTGCCACAGTCGTACTGATGGTATGTCCATTTACATCTAAATTGTGAACATAAAACTTATATTCTACAAGAACCAAAAATCTGATCTTCTGTGTATAAGCCGTACGTACTCTACACACCAGATTGAATACTAAACAAAATATCGAATATCCATACATAACATTGAAAAAATGGTACACATACATTGCTCATAAAGATTCTCATAAAATAAAAAACTAAATTTATTAAAATTAAATACTAAAAACATGATTTTCAGTATACTAACCCTAACAAACACATTCCACATCACATACCGAGGAGAAACGACAAGACTGACGCTTCAATTTGGATAACCTACTTAGATTCCTTGTTAGAAAACATGCCGGCCAAAAGCATTTCTAACTCAGGTTTCAAATTTGTCAATCGAAACGCCCAAAGGCAAAACTAATTAATCCTAAGGTCCAATCTCCATACTCACATATACACAAACTATCATGCTCAACAGGCTATTATGCTCATGTTATAAAAACGCTTAAACACATGCAATTAAGCACACGCAATCATCCTCACAAGGTGATGCACCCTCTTCCCTTGGCTCTTAGGTATGTGAATCTAGAGTTCTGATACCATGTTGTCACGCCCTAAAAACTAGGGTCACGTGAAAAGCCGAGCAAACCACCATTTTTTAAAAAGATAGGGTTTCACTGGTAAAACAATCATCTAAAAAGGAATACAGCTTTTAGAATTAAAATGAAATCCAAGGTTCATCCCTCAGTGTAACATGCAAACCTGTTCATACATGTATAATATAAAGACTCAAGACTTACAAAACACGCCTTCAGAAACAAGCAACACATGATATATGTTTGCATAACAAAAAGGAAAAACTATATAAAAGTCTTCTACCACCACAGTCATAACTAGATCATCTCCACGTGATCATTAACACCTGAAAAATGTTTTAACAAATCCCATTACGTGAGCCGAAGCCTAATAAAAATAGACTATGATGCAGTAAAGTAGGATATGCAATCACAGTATAAACTCAACTCAATCACATGAATCTCAAAACGGTTTTATTTCATAAAATCACAAGTTTTTCATCCTCAAAACTAAGCATTCAACAATGCATATAATGTTTAGCAGTTAATGAAAAACAATAACAAACTGTTATTTTCCACTTGGAACACACAGTTGAGGTAAAGATAATGATTCCTATGTACCGACTCTATCATCCTAGGACAAAGGCAAAAACTATAGATTCCTGCTCATTACTTATCCCTGAATCATTTAAGAGCTGTTAGGTAATAATAAGTTCTATACGAAGTTATAACAACACAGTCACACACGGGGACAACCGGCTCTTTATGTGCTACAACCGAGGGAAGAAGCACCCACCATACCCTTTAATGATTACAATCGAGGAAAAAAGCACCCAATCCAAACACTGTTACGGTACATCTATAGAATCATATAAAAATCAGCCCGTAGCTCGACTACGAAAACATTTCAAATAATTATACATTAAACATGTATAAAAGACCCAATGGCCAACCGCCACATCATCCACACACACACTCACAAGGAATAAGAAAATTGATAAACAGTTCTAATAAGGATGAAAAATAAGCTTTTCCAAGACATTTGGCCTAAAACGGGTTGAAAATGGTTAAGAGAATTTGACATACCCTCACTCTTTTAGTCAACTTTTTCTACATAAAGAATTTTATTGTGAGAGTGGTGTCATTGGAAAGACGACTTATGAAACTTCAATTTGAGTACAAAAATGACCTAATTCGGAGTTCAAATGAGAGAGATACATCAATTTTAAAAATAATTTTTCAACCAGCAAAAACAAAACGCGGGCTAGACTGCTCGATCGGTCTGTCCAGTGGTCTGGCAACCCGAGAACATCCCAAGACCGCCCTTTAGACCGGTCAAGCGGTCCCTCGAGTGGTCCTGCGCTAAGAATTGATCTTTTTGCTGCAATTTAATGCCAACCACCATCTAAATTCAAATCAAACCCACCAACTCACATACTTTTGAAACCCACGGACATACACGAGCCCATAACCTCAAAGGAAGCCAAAAAGAAACACTTAAACAATAACCTTTTTGTCCAACCAAACCCGTTTCATCCATCCGAAAATGATTTTGAACCAATACTCGACTTTTCGAACATAAATAGATTTTTCATGCATTTTTAAACTGTAAAAACGCATACAATTACACGTAGCACCCTTTAAGACATGAGAGTCTAGGATCCTACCTCATTGAGTCAAAAACTCGATGCCTCAAATCACGTGCAAAATTGAATTTCGCGAGAATGAAATTCTATCCGGATGAATGCGTAGCTCCTGATGCCAATAGCAAGGATCAATAGTTAGATCGTCGAAAACCGAGCCTCAGGCTCCCGAGAAGTTAAAGAGAAGGCAGAGCAAAAAAAAAAAGAAAACTTAGTTGAGAAGTTTTGAAAATATCTTTAAAAAATATCTAAAACTAGATATTTATAGGCTTGCCAAAAGATATCTTTTTTTAAAAAAATTCGTGTCACAATGCCCAACGGTTCAGAGATCCTTATCCAACATGCATTTCTAAACCCAAACAAGCGTAAAACACATATATATACATGCTGTTCTACAACACATAAGTATAAATGAACACGTCTATATATATATATATAACGAAAAAATAATGAAACCGGGTCTCACAATTACATTTATAACCACCTAACTCTCAAATGATAATACAAAAAGACATATAATTCTCTCAAATACTTCATAACAAAACAAAGGGGTCCCGCAACCACGTCCCTTATTCCATAGCCTTCTTCACGTTATCACCTGAAATGGTTTATACAATATAAGTCGAGGCTCATAGAAAATTGACTAACAGTAAATAAATGCATGACATGTGATGATGATTATGCGAAATTAAACACATAGTTTTATCAAAACTAATTCTCGTTTTCCACTAAATTCTCATTCTTATAACCAGTTTTCCTAATGCAAGACAAACCTATCACTTAGTCATTTATTTCCATTTCATTACACCCATTTCAAGTTTCCAATTTCATAACTCACACATACGCACACACATGTTATTCCTATCATCTCATATCTCAACCAACTCGTGATTTACATACTAAGAGTCAATGCCGGATAAGCTTATAGACCCACGCCGCATTACTTCGACCGGCTATGCGAGGCCCGCTAAGCAAAGGTGTGTTCTATAACCCGCCGCAACTAACGCCTTATTCTCTATTATTAGCCGAATGATAGGTTGCCCAATCTGCACAATTTTTTAACTTTTCACTGAGGTGCTATTCAAGCCCAACTTAAACGATTCATAGATCCCAATCGGTCCTTTTCATTTTAGCATAGCACAAATCTCAACTCGAGTCCAACCAAACGTGGTTCCTCTCTACAATAACCAACACACATAGGGTTAATAAAGATTAAGCGTTCTAAATTTTCATAGATTTCACATATTCCGATTTTAATAAGCTTAAAACCCCAACTAACACATTGTGGTCCCAAAGAAACTCATCACACCCACTTGGTTTACCCAAACCCCAATTCATCATTTCATATATCATCAAATTCATGGATTTTATATATGCAAATAGGTTCCCACAACCCAAGATTTACCAAATCATTAACTAATTTCATCATTGGGTTCATTAATCTCAAAACTAAGTTTTCAAGAATTAACCTAAAAATCAAATCCTAACTTCTCATTTTTCAATTCCAATCGTATCCAACCACAACAGCAAGTTAAACTCATCTTAAATCATTCACAAATCTAAGATTTTAACATGCTTTAACTTTAAACCCTAGCAGGGTTCCAAAATCACAATTTTCATGCTTCCATGTATATATATTCAAATATACAACTCATATAAAACAAAGATTCAAAGATAGTCATAGATCCTACATTTTTTATGCTCAAGTCACTTGAATCTAACCCTAGCAAGCTTCAATCAACCAAAACTTCAATGGATGGGTGAAGGTGGAGCTCTAAACACGAACCAAGGCTTCTCCAATGGCACTCGATCGAAAGGAAAGCAAGGATTGACCTCTGGTGGAGCAAAGAAAGCTCAAGGGAACACTAAGAAGTGTTCTAGAGTTTGGAATATCAGGTTAGAGAGAGAGAGAGAGGGATTGAGAGAATGAGAAAAAAAGGTCAAATCCGTAACTTAAAGTTGTCCACTATCGTAGACCGCTTGAGCGGTCCTTCACTAGAAGGTATACCAAGGAAGAAAAAAAATATATATATATATATATATATATATATAATCCAAATTTGTTTCGACACTCCTCGGTTCGTTCAACTCATCCATAATAATTATATTCATGCATAAACAAGCACATAATCACCATCAACAATCATGCCCGTGATCAAATTTTAATACCTTCCCATAATTAAACATTAATCCACAAGGTTCAAACAAATCTTTCAAATTAAAAGGAACCGAATCTCTACAACCTCCCTCACATAGAAAATTTGGTCTTCGAAATTAAATATACATCAAGGTGAAGCCACAAAACCTTCACATAGGGGATGGTCCTTCCTCGTAGAACTTATTCTTTTGTGTCAAGGATTCTTACCGGTCTCTCTTTGTAGGTAATGTCATCCTCAACTCTCAACCTAGTCCAATCTAACACGCGTAAAGGATCCGGCTCATAGTTGCGCAACATAGACACATAAAAAACATTATGCACGGATGCTAATTGTGGTGGCAAAGTAAGGCGATAGGTCACCTTTTCGATCCTATTGAGGATCTCAAATGGTTCTATAAAATAGGATGATAGCTTTTCGCTCTTCCCGAACCTCATCAAACCTTTCGGTGATGAGGCCTTCAAGAACACATGGTCTTCCACCTCAAACGCCAACGATCTCCTCCTCTTTTCAGCATAGCTCTTCTATTTGTTTTGGGCAGTCACTAAACATTTAAGGATCACGATGATCTTTTCTATGATCTCACGCGCAAGATTGGGCCCTAACATGGCCGTCTCACCAGCGTCAGTCTAATAAACGGGTAACCTACAAGGTCTATCATATAATGCCTCATAAGGTGCCATCTCTATGCTCAATTGGTAATTATTATTGTAGGAAAACTCCACTAGCGACAAATGGTCCTTCTATGACTTACGAAAGTCCAGAACGCATGCCCGAAGTATATCCTCAAGTATCTGAGTAGTGCGTTCTAACTGACCATTTGTTTAGGAATGAAAAGCAATACTAAGGAGTAGGCTCGTCTCCATCGCTAACTGCAAACTTTGCCAAAAGCTTGAAGTAAATCAAGGATTCCGATCTGAGACGATAGAAACTGGCACTCTGTAGAGTCTGATAATCTCACTTATGTAAAGCTTGATAAGCTTACCAACAGAATCTGTCATTCGAATAGGAAGGAAGTGCGTGGACTTTGTTAACCCGTCTA
This sequence comes from Heliamphora pulchella, assembly GCA_032270985.1. NCBI lineage: Eukaryota > Viridiplantae > Streptophyta > Magnoliopsida > Ericales > Sarraceniaceae > Heliamphora > Heliamphora pulchella. Next base: position 16,870 of record JAULJZ010163754.1, on the reverse strand, counting down.
CCATGACCCAAATGGCATCATGCCCCCTCAGCGACCTCAAAAGTCTCGACACAAAATCTATGGTGATGTTCTCCCACTTCTATTTCGATACTGGCAATGGGTGCAATAGACTTGTCAGTCTTTGATGCTCGGCCTTCACTCGCTGGCAAGTAAGGCAACGTGAAATGAATAGTGCAACATCCTTCTTTATACCTCTCAAATAGAACTATCTATGCATATCATGATACATCTTAGTGCCACCGGATGTACTACAAGATGCGAATGGTAAAACTCACAAAGCACATGCACGAAGATCCTCCCCATAAACCTCCAACTCTGATTGGAGTGGATAGTCCACTCCTTAGTATCCTTGCCACTCAAGGCTTATTCTCGAACCATCTAGCTTTCTGCATCCGACTGCTGAGCCTCCACAGCGTGGCGAATAAGGGTGGGTTGAGAAACCACCGTGAAGAAGGTAACACTGCCATTGGACTCACCCAACTATAGATCATACTCGTTGATCTCTCCGAGCATACTCCACTCCCTAACGGCCACAAGAGCTAATGAGCTCAAAGATTTCTGACTAAGGGCATTGGCCACTACATTGGCCTTGCCCGGATGATACTATAGATCAAAATCGTAATCTCCCAAAAACTTCATCCACATCCTTTGGTCTAGATTCAAATCCTTCTGTGAGAATAAATACTTCAAACTCTTATGATCTGAGAACACCTAAGCATTCTCCATACAGGTAATGCCTCCAAGTCTTTAGAGCAAAGGCCACCGCCGCGAGCTCCAAGTCATGTGTGGGATAGTTCTTTTCATGGATCTTTAACTATCTCGACCCATAGGCTATCACCTTGCCCTATTGCATTAACACGCAACTTAAGCCCCCGTATGACGCATCGAAGAAAATTACATAGCCAAGTCCCCTATCTGGTACGATCAAAATAGGTGCACTGTTTAGCCGCTCCTTCAATGTTTAGAAGGCAAGCTCACAACTGTTAGTCCATATAAACTTAATTCCTTTCTGGGTAAGGCGCGTCATAGGTGTTGCGAGCATAGAGAAGTCCTTCACAAATCGCCGGTAATAACCCGCTAAACCCAAGAAGCTTCGAATCTCGAACACGTTCTTCGACCTCTCCCAATCTATCACAGCTTCTATCTTGGAAGCGTCTACTGTCACTCCATCTCCCAAAATTACATGCCCTAGAAACTTTATCTTGGGTAACCAAAACTCACACTTGTCATACTTGGCGTACAAACGATGCTCCCATAATAACTGTAAAGCGATCCAAAGATGCTCCTCATGCGCCTCCTCTGATGGTAAATAAATCAGAATATTATCCACAAACACTACCACAAATCGATCAAGGTAAGGGTGAAAGATACGGTTTATGAGATCTATGAACGTCGCTGATGAATTCATCAGTCGAAATGGCTTGACTAGAAACTCGAAATGCCTATAACGAGTACAAAAGGATGTCTTCTGAATGACCTCCTCCTTGACTCGCAACTAATGATATCCCGATCTCAAATCTATTTTAGAGAAGTAACATGAACCTTTCAGTTGGTCAAACAAATCATTAATATGAGGCATAGGTGTAGACACTCCAATTTGACCCCGCCTAATCTTAGTTTAGTTTGGGTGTTTTCGATGATGAAATCAAGTAGAATGGTGCTTTAGAATGATCCTTGGGAAGCTATCCAAGCCCAATATCCAAGCCAAATGATCAAATCCCTCGAAACCTTGAATCACCAACTTCAAACCTTGAGCCACCAACTTTAAACTTGGGATCACCAACTTTGATTTCTACGACCATTATAGGAACCTCTTAGAAACCCTAGCCAAAGTAGCGATCGGATGCTTTGAACCTTGGGGTCGCCAACTTTATTGTGGCGACTGCCATATAAAACCCTTGAAAGATATAAATATGTGGCGACCGCTAACTCCATACCTGGCGACCGTCAATGTCAAAAGGCTCGACGTGTCCCAAAACGTGCCAGCACCTCATTAGTTGATGAACTCTATAAATACCATACCTCTTGTACGATTTTGGGAGGACAATTCTAATATCAGAGTTCTGATGAGTCGAAAGGTAACAGATTTTGAGAACCGATACTCTGCTGAAGTACTGAGAGGACGACCACCAATGTCGATGCCTTGTTAGATTCTTGACCCACCCCTACACTTGGATTGGAGTTTTACCCAAGAATTAGACTGCTGATCACCATTTCCCCACTTGAGGATACTCTGGATAGTAGCGATTCAGGTATTCTGTTTGGATCCCCAACCTTTCTTTCTTCACTTTCTCTCTTTTGAAGTGGCCGGGTTAATTTCAATATTTTATTTTGAGCCATTACATAATTGATTCAATTACATAATTTTATTTGATTAGATTGTGGGTATTTAGTTTGGATAAGCATGTTTAGCTTAGTTGAGTTTTGTTAAATTAACTAAATTCATAAATCAAAGCAAATCTTAATTTACTTAATTCACATTGCACATCCGCACTTAAAATACTATTATTTCTCCATTTATCAAGATAGTGCCAACATATCCGGCAAATGCGATGTGCAATGTTGTAGTTGTCTTATTTGGTGCACTAATATTCATTCGGTCGTAATCATTAATATTTCGCCCGTATCTTAACATTTTCTCGCTAAATAGCAATTACTACATTTCTATGTAGTAATCGTTACTTTCATAGTAAATCTTTGATATTAGCTTAATTTCATTTAAATAGTATTTCTTTTCTTTTATTATATTTTATTATATTTTGATGAAATTCATAGTAAATCTTTCATAGTTTAATTTCTTCTTAGTACCATCTTTTATTGCTCACTATTAGCATGAAATCCACATTTAGTTAGAGTTTAAGGATTTTGGAGCATATTTTTGTTTATTTTACTTAAAATCATGATTAGGATAATTTAGGATGTTTGATTGTTTGACAATATTGTATGCAACTTTGATAAGAATCTAAGAAATTATTGGATTACATTTCTTCTGATTTGGTACCATGTCATATTTATGCTAAATTAGGTTATTTGGTGATATTGCATGTGGGTTTACTCTATGTATTCTTTAGTTAGAAATTGCATGCCGTAGGACTTAGGATTTTCTTTTGCTATTTGTTTTGTTCCGATTTACTATATACTTAATATATGTATTTTCTTATTTGATTTGATTGTTCTCTCTCCGCCTTCACTTTCTATATTTGCATGCATTTGAGAAATCTAATTAAAGAACCAATGATAATTAGTAGAGGCTAACCTCACAGTTGGGCGAATGGGGTGCCTAACACCTTCCCCAATTTGCACCTTAGTCCCCAGACCCTTGTTTTCTCTGGTTATCGTTTTAAAGATCAGTTGCTCATTTTGTTTTTCTTGATTTTTTTCAAAAATCAAGTGCGCGACTCTATTTTTCACAAAAAGGATTTTCAAAATTTAGTTTTCAAGGTGTTAAAGTATTTTCTAAATATTTCTTGAATTCTCTTATTTTTGAAACAATACCCTAAATTCCAGCGCCACAGTATTTTTTGATAACTCCGTTAGGGACTTGTTTTTCAAAAAAAATAAGTGGGCTAAATTTGAACACATTATTAGTTCTTAATATGAATTTCTTATTTACATTCTCGCGCGCATTTGCATTGTTCTCAGCCCCTTGCCTAATTGACCTGATACCCCGATCAGTTTACTATCTCAGAGCTATGTTGAGGAGATGAATAAGCCTTATTAGCTGCACACTTTCACAAGTGTGGTAAAAGAGTTCTTGCATACCGTTTGACCATGACCTGTACCACACTAGGCATAAGAGGTATATACTTGACTCTATTCAGAAGGTACCCTGATCATTGATTAAAATTGGCCTTTTCTGCATATAATTGCTTAGAACCTGCCATTAGGTATTGACCCAGCAGGATTATTTATTTTATTTAATTGTATGTTTTGCTTATGTTTGTGTAAGACCTTTGTTTGTTTGTTGGATTAAGATAGTCTCTCTCTCGGGTTTTGACCTTGGTCTTCTTTTGGTGTTCCTTCATTTTAAAATAGTTTTCCTCTAGGGTCGTTGCTCGATTTTTTATCTGTTGGTTAAGAATCTCGGGTTCTGCCCCGATTGTTGGCTTAGGCCTTGTCGTTGGTTTAGGATAGTTTTCTTCCTCCCGAATTTTCCCTTGTTTGTTGGTTTTGTACCCTCAGCATCGTTCAGGCTTGTTTTCCTAAACCCCTCTTTAGGTTCTTGTTTTGAGATTTCGTTTGGCTTAGAGCTGTTTTCTTATCGGAGTACTGCCTGTTTTTCTTTTACAATTTTAGGGTAAACCTTCTTTTTGGAGTTTTGTTGGTCTCTCGCTCGGTTTTCGGGTTGGTTCTTGGGTGTTGAGGATTCCAGTTGTTATGCTACCAGTATGGGCCCAATAGGGGTATGTTTCTGTTTCAGTGGTTATATCTGCTCGTGGTCAGTTATTTTTGGTGTTTGAAGTGTTTGCTACTTGTCATCGGGGCTCTTTTTGAGAAGTATCTGATACTAGTGATTCTATTTTTGGGGTTATCAAGTTTTTCTTTGGGTCTAGATCATTAAGTCAGAAGGTTTGCATCCAGTGTGTATTTAGGCTCGGTCAAAAATCGAGAGGCTTTACAAAATTCCAGAACAGATCACAGAACAGTTTGAGATGGCCAAGAATGAGCTGAATCTGACAACCTTAATGAGGGCAATTACTGATATGTAGAGAGCCATTAAGCAGCAGACCCAGGCTCAGGTGCAATGTCAGGTACAAATCCAAGCGATTCAGGTCCGTTTGCCAGTACTGAATGAACATCATGACATCCCAAATGGTAATAGGAAAGACTTTTGGGATAACAATCAGGTCCCCAATGGACCGCAAGTTGTTCTACCACCACCACAGATCCCTCGTCAGGTGATAGTTGAGGAAGAAAACACTGCTCTGTCCAGAGAATCTGCATTGGCTAAGAAGATCAACCAAATGGAAAAGATCCTTAGAAAGGCCAAGGGAGTCGAGGAATATATGCTCGATGTAGGGGGCTCTGCCTGTTTCAAGAGGCCAAGCTCCCAGATAAGTTTAAAATGCTTGACATGAAAAAATTCAACGAAACTGAAGATCCCATAATTCATCTACGAGTGTATGTGGGTACCCTATTCCCAATGGAAATTGATGACCAGCTGAAGGCCCAGCTCTTTCACCGATCTCTTTCTGGGGCAGCCCAGAAATGGTTTCTCTCACTCGAAGTAGGAAAGACCATAACTTGGGAGTACATAGCTACGACATTTTTCAGCCAGTACAATTATAATATCCAGTTAGACATGACTACCAGGAAGCTTGAGATGACCAACCAAGAGAGTCAGGAATCATTCGTAGATTTCCTCAGACGTTGGAGAGGAAAAGCGGTTAAGATGACCAGCTGGCCAACTGAAAAAGAGCAAGTCAGAATTGTAGTAAAAAACCTGTAGTCTCTACTGAAGCAGTAACTAATTACACAATCACTGTCCACTTTTGAGCAACTGTTCGACGTAAGTGTTCAGATTGAAGATGCTATTCGGGCTAGTGATATTGAGAAATCATAGATGAGTTAGAAACTGAGAAGAACATACCCTGCTAACAACCAGAACCAACCCACCCCTGCTACCAACCTCGTCTCCCATTCAAACGAGGTTAATTTGCTAAACCCCTATTCTGAATAACTAAATCTCTCATCTTTCACTCCACAACCAAGTAATAACCAGCAGTCTCAATAGAAGCCGAGGAGAGTTTTTACTCCCCTCAACATATCTTTGTCTACAGCTCTTAATCGACTTGTCGAGAAGGGACAAATCAAACTTTTTAACCTAATGCCTGTACGTAATCCTCTACCATCAAGATACAACGCTTCCCAGTATTGTTCCTTTCACTAAGGTCATAGACACTTGACCAATAAGTGTATGAGGCTGCGCCACGAGATCTAGGATCTTATCGACAACAAGTTCATTCCACTGTCGTCCACTACTCAGAAACCAAATGTTACAACTAATCCACTGCCAAATCATGCTAAGCAGGGAGGGGTGAGTATGATTTAGCTAAGGGAGTCAGAGGATCCTAGTCGTTACATTTGTCCAGCATACTTTCTGCGCCCATATGTTTTAGCTGCTAGAGATCAGCTTTGTTCCCTAATCATGGCCGGGAATGGCTGGGATATGGAAGAATGGAATGATGCAGCCTGGGAAGATTATGAGATGGTAATCCAAGTGAAAAAATAGGAGGAGCATAACGACGACGACGACGATTAGCCTTTGGATTATCCGGTGAGGCCACATGGTTTCGGGCATGTGCTAGAGGGGATAACCATTTCCCAACTCTTTAGGGAAAAAGTTTTTGTTGACGAAATGCAATCTTATTGGCTAGTTCAAACTGTACTAAAGTCAGACGGGGAAGAATGGACCAATTATTGGGCTGCCCAAGGGCAGTAGGTAGGTTACATCAGAGAAAATATCTGGGAAGACGTTGATAATACATGGACAATCGAAGACGAAGAAGAAAGGAGAGGAAGAATAAAGAGCAGTAACTTGAATGATCTATGGGTGTTTGAAAGCCCTATGTGTGTTAATGAGGTAAGACAAGATGAAAACTCGATGCCGGGACTATGGGATCCCAAAGAAGGGGTCAAAAACTTGACTAGGAGCAGGCGGCACTTCAGACCCACTTAGCTTGAAAAAGGATAGACTGGTGGAAAGGGAAAAGAGAAGGAGCAAGAAGAGAAATACGACACTGAACTGAAGTAGTTGAAGAAGACTCAAGCCAATGTTAGTATCTAGGGCTTACTGGTAGCTTCACACCGGCATTGGCAAGCTATGCTGAAAGTCTTAAACAAGGTTAATATTTCAATAGATGCAACTCCAGAAAAACTCATTGGACTTATTCTGCCAGTTGCGGAGCTGAAAGTTATTTTCTTTTCCGATTAGGATTTTTTGTTAGAAGGGAGGAGCCATAACAAACCATTGTACATCACTGTCAAATATTTGGAGAAATGGGTCCTAGTGACTCTCATTGACAATGGGTCTGCATTGAATGTCTGCCCACTTAGAACGGCTGTATGCTTGGAATTAAAGTCGGATCATTTCAAACCCAGTAACCAGGGAGTTCGGGCCTATGATTACACAAGGCGGGACGTGCTTGGGTTAGTGTCATTTGTAGTATCGGTGGGACCACTAGAGACTTTGGTCTAATTTCATGTGCTGGATGTGCCGACATCTTTTAATTTGTTACTGGGAAGGCCATGACTTCATAACCCAAATGTCCAAGCAGTACCTTTCACCCTTCACCAGAAGCTGAAGTTGATCAAGAATGGGGTAGTGGTGACAATCTACGGGGAAGATAGCATTCAAGTCCCAAGAGAAGATGGCTCAACTCTCCTAGAGGTTCAACACGGAGAAGGAGACATGCTTTTTAGCGGATTCAGTTTTAGCGAGACTCCAGCTGTACAGATGTTGCTGAAAGTGGAGAAGAATTACTTTAACCCACGAGCAATCACGATGATGAAGTGCATGTCCTATTTCCTGTGAATAGGGTTGGGTCGCAAGTAACAACGCATTTCAGAGCCCATTAAAGTGATGCAGAGCTAACAGCGCTTCGATTTGGGGTACAAGCTGACCAAGAAAGATTTGGAGGAGCCGAAGAAAGGGTAGAAGGGAAAGAAGAACAGATACTTAGGAACGCTACATGGCTACTTCATCAAAAAGGAGAGTAGTTTCCTTATTGTGGCTCCCTGGAGACATGGATTGATGAAGAGACTAATCAAAAGCTACCGAGACTGGAAATTTTCTTTAACCACCAACTATCTAACATAGAGGAAGAGAAAGCTTTTGGAGATAAGGAAGGAGAGAAGAGAAAAAGGGAAGAAGACTGGGCTAACGAATTAGAAGGCATGAGAGCTTTGTTTGCTGACCAGATGTGCATAACTGATCAAGACTGCCTGATGTTAGGTTACAGAGTACCAACTAACTACCAGCCTTATCGTGGATGTTGCAACAAAAATTATCAATAGCTGGTCTCTGGGCTTTTGTATTTTGCATGACATAGGTCTCGAGTCCAAGTCTGAGTCATATAAATTTCTATTTGATTCTGAGGAGTTGGAAGTTGAGTTTGAGGGCACATCTATCTGTGCACCCTTTCCCTCTGCTTTTGATCATGTAATTTTGTCTCTCAATATCAATGAAATGAACAAAATTTTGGTTACTCTGCTTTGTTTGATTTATTTTATATGATTTTTGACGATTTTGAATTCGATGGAGATGTCCTTGAAAAAATAAAAATTTTAATATAAAGAGAAGAAGAAATGAGAGCTCAACCTATAACTGAAGAAAGTTTATCAATTAATTTGGGTAATGAAACTAATCTATAAATTGTACAAATCGGGTCTTCATTATCTTTAGTTGAACGTGAGCAATTAATAACTTTATTAAAAGAATTCAAAGGCATCTTTGCATGGTCTTACGAGGATATGCTTGGAATTGATCCTGATATTGTCTAACACCATATCCCTTTATATCCCAATGCTAAGCTAGTCAAACAAAAATTAAGATGGATACGGCTAGAATGAGCTCTAAAGATCAACGAAAAAGTCACCAAGCAAATCAATGCTGGATTTCCTATGGTAACCGAGTATCTGAAATGGGTGGCCAACATTGTTCTAGTTCTGAAGAAAGATGGACGCATCCGAGTCTGTGTGTATTTTTGGGACCTCAACAAAGTTAGTCCGAAGGACGATTTTTCGTTGCCGCATATTAATGTTTTGGTAGACAGCACAGCAGAGTATGCTCTATTATCATTTATGGATGGTTTCTCTGAATATAATTAGATCCTAATGGACCTTGAGGACAAAGAAAAGACGACATTCACTACACCTTAGGGCACCTATTGTTATCGTGTGATGCCATTCGATTTGAAGAATGCAGAGGCGATCTATCAGAGGGCTGCTACTATTTTGCTACACGATATAATATACAAGGAAGTTAAAGTGTATGTGGATGATATGATAATGAAATCTAATTATCGAGATGGCCACATCATAGCATTGTAGACATTTTTTGAAAGAATTAGAAAATACAAGATGCGGCTTAACCCACAAAAGTGCACCTTCGAAGATACTGCAGGCAAAATGCTAAGATTCATGATTACTCAACGGGGCATCGAGGTCGATCCGTCAAAAATCAAGGCAATCATGGAAATTCCTCCTCCAAAGACCGAACAAAAAGTCAGGGGCTTTTTGGGCAAGATACAATTCATCAGTCGGTTCATAACAAAGTTAGTAACCACATTTTAGTCATTGTTTCGTCTGCTGAAGAAAGGAGTTAAGTTTGAATGAGATCAAAAATGCTAAGACGCTTTTGAAGCTGTGCATCAGTATTCGTAAAACCCACCTGTTCTGGCTTCTCCCGAGCCTGATAGGCCACTAATTCTCTATTTGTCAGTGGTTGACTTAGCTATAGGATGCATGTTAGCATAAGAAGGAGAAACTAGAATTGAAAAAGCAGTCTACTACTTGAGCAAGAAGATGACTGGGTCCAATATACGATATACACCACTAGAAAAGAAATATTGTGCTTTGGTTTGGGCCTCTCAAAAACTAAGACATTACATGCTGTCTTTCACAGTGAATGTCATTTCTCGAATGGACCCGTTAAAGTACTTGTTCGAGAAGCCAACACTAACAGAAAGACTAGCCTGGTGGTTATTATTACTGTCAGAGTTTGATCTTAGGTACGCCACCCAAAAGTCAGTAAAAGGCAGAGTACTAGTAGAATTTCTAGCAAATCATCTAATTGAGGTAGATGAAGATGTATAATTCCAATTCCCTGACAAGTAGCTGATGGGTGTCAAGGATGACAAATAGATTCTATATTTTGATGGCGCATCTAATCAGTATAGCTATGGAATAGGAGTTCTCCTTATCACTCCTGACGAATCACATGTTTCTCTGTCCTTAAAGCTCAACTTTGAAGTTACCAACAACCAAGCTAAGTATAAAGCATACTTAGCCGAGTTAGAGGTAGCCCTAGAGCTAGGGGCAAAGAAACTCGAAGTCATCAGGGACTCAACATTGGTGGTCTCACAGGCAAGAGGAGAATTGAAGGTTAAGGACATAACGTTAATTCTCTACCATCAAGAGTTGGAAAAGCTAAAACCGTGCTTTGAATCAGTGGTTTTCACTCATGTTTTGAGATTGCCAAACAAGTTTGCCGACGCACTAGTTACTCTGGCATCAATGATTGATATACCACCCGGGGTCAGGATGAAGCCAATGAAAATTGAGCAAAATAGAAAGCCGGTATATGAGATGACAGTCGCAATCGAAGAAAGCACTGATGAACTCCCTTGTACATTGACATTCAAAATTTTGTGGAAAAGGAAAAATACCCCAAGTTTGCTAACAAAAAGGACAAAAGAGCAATAAGGAGATTATCTGCACGGTTTGTTATTTACAGAGGAAAATTATACAAATGAGGACATTTTGGGGTCAACAAACTATGTGTCAGTAGTAAAGAAGGCTGAGAATTAATGAAAGAGATACATGCGGGAGTCTGCGGGCCTCACATGAGTGAAAATATGTTAGCCAAGAAGATCCTACGATAAGGGTCTTTTTGGATGACAATGGAGACAAATTGCATACAGTTTGTGCGAAGGTGCCATAAGTGTCAGATCCATGCGAACCTTATGCACGTTTCCCCCTCCCAATTGTATAGCTTGACGTCCTCATGGCCGTTTTCAATATGGGGCATTGATGTGATTAGTAGGGTAACACCAAAGGCTTCAAATGGGCACTAGTTCATTTTGGTGGTCATCGATTATTTTACCAAGTGGGTGGAAGCTGCCTCCTACTCGATATTGAAAGCCTCTCACGTCGCCAAGTTCATAAAATAGAATATCATTTGTTCATACGGGGTTCCTTATGAGGTCATCTCATATAACACCTTGTACTTCTAAGATAAGGTATTGGACCTTTCTGAAAAATACTGAACAGTAGCCCACAAGTCGTCACCATATCGACCACAAACAACGGGGCAGTCGAAGCAGCAAACAAGAATGTAAAGATGATTCTGCAAAAGATGATCAGCACACATAAAGATTTGCCGAAACTTCTACCATTTGCACTTTGGGAGTACAGGATGTTGATTGCAGCTTCAACAGAAATCACGCCTTATTCATTAGTGTATTGGAAGCTGTGTTACCCATTGAGGTGGAATTCCCTTCACTAAGAGTAGTGACTGATGCCAGTATTCCAGAGGTAGAATGGCAGAGAAATCGAATGGAAGAGCTGCTGTTGTTTGATTAAAGAAGGCTGTATGCTTTATTTCATGTGCAAGGATACCATAGGAGGGTAGCTCGTGCGTTCAACAAGAAGGTCAAGACCCAGGATTTGAGAGAAGGTGACTTGGTTCTTAAGGAGATTAGGGCTCCATCTTTGACCCAAGGGGAAGGTTCAAACCAAACTAGTCCAGGTCATTTCTGATAAAAAACATTATAACTGGTGGTGCAGTAATCATCATTGATTTGGATAGCAATAAGTTCTCCACACCGATCAATTTGGACCAGCTCAAAAAGTACTACCCTTGAGAGAAAAATAAATAAAATAAAAGCTCGCTAAGTTGAAAAATAGAAAGGCAACCCAGGTAAAAGTTAAAGCAGCCTACAAGGCTGAAAACCTGAAATGATAACCTTGACAAAAGTTAGAGCATCACAAAAGGAGAGTGTTAATACCTGAGGGTAAACTAAGCTCGAACTACGTTAAGGCCTGATTTCACTTTCTTGGGATACGTTAGCAGCTTCTTTTAACAAGTCTGGCCACGTTCTTTGTTTCATCCAATTTTGAATCCAAGAAAAGATTAATGCAAATTTGTCTTTGAATTCTAATAATAAAGCCATCTACAATGCAAAAATCAAAAAACTTGAGATAATTGTGAAATTTTTTTTATAAAGGTGGAATACTTCATTTTCAGCATCAGTTACAAGGTTTTGAAAATAAGGTGGGCATGCAAATCTCAAACTCTAAAGAAAAAAAAAAAAAAAGCTAGGAAATCTGAAAAGCAAAGCAGGTTCCTCGAATCTTCCTTCTCTTCGCTTCTTGTTTTTCTTCTTCTTTGTTTTGTTTCTGTCAATCTTGGACTAACCATGCCTTATACTCCTCGGGGAGCTCTGGGCACTACAACTCCTGCATCTCCATCAGGGAGTGAGATGGCCATGCCTCCTGATACCTCGCCAGAAATGGGGCCTAAAGTGAAGATGAGTATAAGCGACCTCGAACACCGTGAAAAATGATCTGACTGTGACCGAACTACTTTATGATCCTGTGTGGGTAATAGAAAATGGATAGTCACAAGCCAATCAATAGACCACCAAGATGGTCTATAGTAGTTATGGTCATAGTGGAGATCCGCCACCAGGAGCACTGCTAGGTAATGTCTACTCCCATTAAAGAGGAAAGATACCATCTCTAGGCCGTCTCAGTGGTGCAATATGATAATAAGGGCAATAGATGAGAAGCATTATACTTATCAGTAGCCGATTTCTACACGAGGTTAACTTTCTCCATCAGTTAGATCTGCAAAGCGTTAAGAGATAAAAAAAATTGAGAGAAATTAGTAAAATTGATAGTAATGGTTAAGTTTGGGTAAAACTAACCCGCTCGAGGGCACAACAGAAAGCCCCCGATAAAGGCCCAAAGAGGAAATAAATTGGTCGTTGAAGACTCGTGGAAGAGGCAAATGTGAGGTGGTTGAATTGTAAATATGCTCCTTCAATAGAGAAAACATGGGGTGAAACTGACCCACTTGAGATTGCAATGAATGAGCTCTAACAGAGGAAGGTATCCGTCACGATTCGTCACTATTGACTTCATGGAAGTTATGAAGACTGGGGAGTGGATGAATTGATCGTTAAAGACTCAGAAGCAAGTGGGAGGTGATTAATCCAGGGGCCGAGGGCAGTATGATTTCAGTCGATAATGTGTCTAAAAATACTGTTGAGAGAAAATGAAAAGAAAGGCTTTAAGCTTGCCTAAAGAAGCAAGGGGCTCCAAGAAAAAGTAGTAGGCTCACCTCGACGAATAGCGTACAAGCCAATCAAGGTCTCAGGAGTACCATCGGGACAAAGTCCTTTCCCAAGCACATCTAACCTATAATGTCCATAAGTGAGCAGCTAACACGTTCATCAAAAGGAACTAGGAGGTAGCGGGCAAGAAGGCAGAAGCACAATGCGTAACGACACCGCAACTGAAAGCCAAGGTCGTTGAGATCGCCAGAAGGACGAAACCTCTTAATAATCTAAGGAATGTCAAGACAACCGTCAAACGTCAAGAGAGGAGCCTCCATGTTTGATAAGCCACATAGTTGTATTATCTGCTGCCAATGAGAAAGGAAAAAGGTCGGCACAACTACAGATCTTCTCGGGGTAAGGTCCAGAATAGCAGCAAACTCCTCTATAGTGGGACATAGTTCTTAAAGGCCGAAGTGAAAGACATGGGATTGTAGAACCCACAAGTGTGCAGCAACCTTCAACAGTGGCTCATTAATCTTAATAGCTATCAGGGAGAACATAGAGTTAATATCGAATGAGGCAAAGTTAAGACGCTCAATATGACAAAACTCCTCGATCCATGTAGAAAGTGGGCCGTGGAAGGAAGCCATCATGATGAAAGTGATAAAAAATGGGGACCCCAAAGGTATATTTATAAGGCATGAGAAGGCTGAACATCAAAAGGTTTAAAAAAGTACAATGAATGTTGTAATCGTTGCCTTGGAGTATGGGATCGCCATGTTGAAAAGTACATAATATAAGGCCAACACCTTCCAAACCTGGCGACTTCCACCTGTCTCTTGTACTTTGTGGCGACCGCCACCTTTAAACCTGACGAACGCCACTTTCAAAGGTGGTGGACACTCTATTTTGTCCCCCTTTTCGTAGTTTTGTATTCTGTGACCTTTGTCATATCACTTTATCTTCAGAATTAAACATCCATGCTTGTTAAGTATCGGTAATAAAGATGAACTTTTTTGAGACTTGTATCATGCATCCAAAGCAGCTTAAGTAATAAATGAAGAAAAACCATACAAGCAGATATATGTATAAAGAAATGAATGGCGCGAAGGCTCAAATGTATTAGAAGGTATGAAGCAGGGGCACCCAGGCCCATTAACAAATAATCTGGGGCACACAGGCCCATAAAATCAAATATATCAATATGTATTAGAATGTATGAAAAGGGAGGAACCTCTCTTTCTCTCAACGTCACTAGCGGACCCGGCGAGAAGAAGGCTCGGCATCGTCTGAACTAACATCCTCGAACAGCTCCTCTAGGTCATCGCTGTCATCATTGCCATCTGAAGAAGAAGACACGACGTGGGAACGGCTCCTGGCAGAAGAAATAGATCCTCTAGAGCGAGCTCTGGAAGAAGAGGCACGGGACCTGCGACCTCTGGACAAGAACCTAAGGCTGGACCGAAACCTGCAACCGTACTATACCGGTGGCCAGTGGCCAGTGTCGGTAGCTATTAAAAGGAGAAAATGATAAGAGCAAAGTACAGAAAAGAGCAAAGAAGTCAAAAGTCAAAACATACTTACTATGGCTACTGGGGCAAAAGCAATGCCAACTACTCGTACGGTGGCATCTAACTGACGAATTAGTGCCCTCTGACCCGTAACCATCAGCATCATGCAATCCATCCATGCCTGATTAATCTGGAAAGAGAAAAAGACAGTTCAAGAAAACTAGACAAGTAAGGAAGTTACTAAAAAAAACGTGGAAGAACAAAAGACAAACCTGGCCAATCTCGGCTCTAAACTCTGACGCGGGCAAAATGGGGACCAAAAAAGGAAAAGGGTAGCTATATACCACGGGATCTCGGGGCCTATCACTTCTCTAGCAGCAGTAGCTCCACTGGAAGCAGCAGCTCCACCAGCACCTCTAACAACAGCTGCAGCAGCCTGTGCTCCAGCATTAGGAACAGCCGCTGGTGCTCATCCCCTCTTCCGTCCAATAGGTGGGACTGGCCCAGGATCCAGAGGCCCTAATAGATGTGCCTAGGCCCACGGTGTGTAATCTCCTTCGGGTCCCAGCAACTCTGTAGCGTGGGACCCATCATCTCAAGTAACATGTCGACTCGGCTCAAATGGTTTGTCCGATGCATACGAACTGGAGGAGCAATCGAAATCCTGAAACGATCAAGACCTAGGGACTGACAGACCACCCTCTCTTCCAAGTAGTACTCTCGACAAAAAGGTCCCTCTAATAGGATCTGCATTAAAGAGGCATTGCAGCAGCACATCAAGTCCTCGCTAGCTCGACTCTCCATCCCCCGCTAGACATCCCAGCGAACCTACAAAAATTCAATGAATGGTATAATGATCAGTAAACAATGAATAATACAGTGATCAAAGAATAGTGTTCAGTGAATAGTGCAACGCAGTAAGTAGTGGTCAATGAACAGCGTAGAGAACAATGTACAGTACAGTAACCAGTGATCAGTGAATAGCTAAAGTAGTAAGCAATAAGTTGAGAATAGAGCAAGAAGTGGTACCTAGTCGGGAGTCAGTCCATCCAAAGATGCCCAGAATCTCTCCAAGTCCTTTCATCTACTCTTCCACCCTTTCAAGCTGTTAGGGTTGATATATTAAAAATCATGTTTTTAGAATTTTATTTTATTTTTATAAAAATTTTTTTTTATTTTATGAGATTCTTTATGAGTAATGTATGTATATTATTTCTTTAATGTTATTCATGAATGTCCAATATTCTGTACAGTATTTAATCTGGTGTGTAGAGTACGGGTTTAATACAAAAATTAGATTTTAGATTCTTGCAGAATATAAGTTTAATGTGCACAATTTAGATGGAAATGGGTATACCATCGGTATGACTGTAGCACAGAGTTTTAGTAGGACTATATTTGTTACGAAAAATAGATAATAGCATTTTCTATTGTTTTAACTATCTGTGTATTAATACACTTTGTGTGTATTGAATGTGACAGTAATTAATTTTATACTAACTATATAAATTAATTCATACCCCAAGATTATTATGAATAGTACTTATATTCTTAATCCTGAAATAATTATTAATTTGCGTATATTTAATATTCATTATTTTGATTCATTAGAATGTGCGATCTTATATGGGTTAATATTTCTGGTGAGTTGGATAGTGGTAATATTTATATGGTGAATATTAATTATTGACGGAATCCACGTTCCGAAAGATCTGGATTGACGATATCCGCTTAAGGAAACTTATAAGTTTTGACCGTGCGAAACCCTGTAGGTAAATTTGATTATCTGGCGGTCAAATAACTTAAGCAGAAGAGCTTAAGAAATTGCAAGATGCCGATTAAATTAAATTGTCAGTAATTAAATTCAATTGGAGAGTATCGGGAATCTTAACGTGAGAAGAAATGATAAGCATTTAATAATAGAAGTTCAATGCAAGAAGGCCTTGAGATTATGGGTCAGAGTGCAATTATAGTTCTTTATGTTGGAGACAAAACTGTCAAGATCATTGTCTTTGTAAAACGATTTTCGGTAAAAAAATTAACTAGACAGACAAACGCCGAAACGAGCTCCAGATAAAAATTTTAACGTCGAACGATCAAAAATAAAACCCGTGCAACCAAAGTTAATTTAGATGAATACCTCTTGTAGATCTAATCTTCAACTACGACTTAATTCCGAGTTAAAACTCCAATCAGATCTTCTACTGTATTTCTTTACGGGATCCTCGAACGTAGTGTGGGCTAGGATCCTCCGAGAACTCGTACCGACAGAACCCCAATATATTTTTAAGTCTCGAAAGACAAAAATAATATATCAATAATATATGAGATATATGAACTATCAATCTCAAACTG
>JAULJZ010163753.1:0-50812 GCA_032270985.1 Heliamphora pulchella | reverse complement strand
CCACGGACAATTTAAAAAATAAAAATATTATTTTGCATTTGAAAATAAATACCAAACATCCCGAAACAATACACATAAGATATAACGCGAAAACCCTTGGGTTAAACCCTGGAATGAAAACCACGACACCAACACACAAAGCACTTTTCACTATGAATAAAAAAAGGTACAAGCTAGAAGAACAAAAGAATTACACCCATTACCCAACGACGACCTAAGTTCTTAGCTTGAGACGGCTCCCCGAACTCCTTCGTGATTCTATAGATCAAAGTTGCTTCTACTTCCCAATCTAAGTAACCCAACTGTTAATGTCTGATCCGGGCAAGTTTTAAGTGTAGATGAAAGACCAAACGTGTAGAAAAGTAATGTGTAAGAGAATAACACAATTTAGGTGGTGAGTGTAATATAATAGGATCAAATGCACCTAGATTGTTACAAGGGAGTTGACAAGAGTTTACAAAATGGATGAACATCAAGAAGTGTCAAATCTGTCTCTCCCAACTCTCTCAAGGTTTTTGGTAAGATAAAAACAAGTAAGGCAAGAGCTTTAGATACTATTAGGGTTCAAGACACAAAGGTGGCAAGAAAACTGGCTCAGGGTGCTCGAGCGCCTTGCGAGCGCGTGCAAGCGCATGAGCGCTCGACTGTGCCGCAGGCGCCTAGCTAGTGCCATAAAGTGTTTTGACCTAGGGTTTGACTTTAAGTGCTTGAGCACTGCCCAAGCACTGTTCAAGCGCATGATGAAGCGCTCGAGCACTGCTCAAGTGCATGGCAAGTGCTTAAGAGCGTTCAACCGCTCCAAGGGCACTTGGCGAGCGGGGAAAAATGGAAAAACATAGAGCCAAGCTCGAAAGGACAAGCGCTTGAGCGCCTAAAGAACGCCTAGAGAGTGCTAGTCCAGCGCTCGAGCGCCTCTTGAGTGCTCAGCGAGCGGAGCCTATTGAAAACCAAAAACAAGGTCAGTGCTTGAGCGCCTGTTGAGCACTCAACGAGCGCTAAGATAGTGCTTGAGTGCCTCTCGAGTGCTTAGCGAGTGCCGAGAAGAAAAAGGTCATAAAATGAGGCAAAAAGGGGGCATGCAGCAATATAACTAAAGCGTCCCAACCCACAAAAAAATAATGACCAACCAAGAGAAAAAAATACAAACACTTGGTTTTGTCAAGACACCCGGAACCTTGCCAATTACATTTACAATCTCCCCCTTTGACATTTCTGGGACAATACCCCAAACCAACAAAACGATACAGGGACTGAAAAAAAAAAAAAAAAAAAACTAAGCTGTCTTTTAAGCCGACGAGGAAGTCATGATGAGAAGAACGTTTTCAAACCTAATACACATGATGTTAGATATCAAAACGAGACAAAAGCACATGAATATAGATATGAGCACAAGAAATACAAGAGAATAGCATATTTTCATTTAACTGGCATAATAATGGCATTAGTTACATCAAACCTAAAATAGTCATATGATTCATAAAAAAAAGGATACCCCAAAAAGATACTGTACTAGAGTATACATCGAAAGATATATAAAAGCCACCCCCCCCCCCCCCCAAAAAAAAACTAACTACACTATACATGCATCTCCCCTATGTATCTCTCCCTTTTTGTCTCAGAAGAGCTAAGCACCGGAAGGACCACCACCGCCGTCGTCATCGCGAGCCGGACTTGAATAATCGTCCTCGATACGCCGATGGAGACGCTGCACCTGTATCTATAGAGAGGCGACATGGGAGCCGAGGTCGGTCATCTGCTGTTGGAGATGATCCTAACCTGAAGCAAACTGGCCGCATAGGAGCTCCTGGCTGGAATAGAGATCCTGGATACTCGCATCAAGCGAGTCAAAGTGGGTATCGAAACACTCAAGGTGACTCAAAATGGTGATGTATGCATCACCACCGAAGGAGGGACTAGACACGGAGGGACCAGATCGAGGGGGAAAGACGGAGGAGGGGCAGGAGGAGCATCGAAAATAGCCAGAGTTGGAGGCACGAAGATACTTGGGAAGACAGGCTGGATCGGGGGAAACTCAAGATCCGAACGGAGATGAACAAGAAGAACATCCAGATCCGTTGTGATATGAGCATTGCTTAAGTTCTCAAACTGAGCAGAAAAATCACCTTTCGGAAAGACCAAAGGCTCAAAAGGGAAGGTAGGAATGGAGCGGGCATTGCACAGGCGGGTATGCGGGAGCAGAAAGGAAGGCCTGCATTGCCCTGAGGCTGGTGAGCATAGCTGGCGATCTGAAGCCAGATACGCCAGGGAAGGTCATATGAAAAGCCACGCCCAATGGCGTACAGAAGCTCAGCTTGAACGAGCGGGAAGTCAGAGGTGTGGCCAGTAGGGTCAATGATAGAAGCAACAATCTTGTTGAGGGCGCGATAGGGAGGAGTGAGGTGGGCTTGTTTAAGGGTTGGTTTATAGTAGTGTGCCCCACCGGTGAGCTCCCGGGTGACCTCACGGCGGATCGGGGCGACTGCCTCGTCAAACAAAAATTGGAGGTCCAGAACGAACGGAGCCCCCAATAGGGTCGCGATATCCTCAGCAGTGAGGATAAATTGCCGACCCCGAATCCAAGAGGTGAGGGTAAAAATGTTAAAGGAGATGTCGGAGGTGTTGGCATTGAATTCCCGAGCCATCTCAGGAAAGACAACCCTGTAACCCTGGCATGCACCGTTCCAGCCACGCGGGGTGAACTAGGCAGTGAGGCCATTATCCACAAAGGTGTGGATATGAATGGTCTGCTCCACTAGAACACCCCGGTTGGCTAGAGCAGCGTACTGCTTCTTAGCCTGAGTGGAGATGAAAGGGTCGTACTTAAGACGGCTCGGGCATTTCCACCCCCAGAACTTAGTCCCCAAAGGCTCGTCGGCCAGAAAGAGTACAAGACCAACACCACAAAAGAAGAAACAACACATAATAAATGCATAGGAGAGAGAGGAGAGAGAAAGAAAAGAGAGAAAGGAGAGAGATGGAGAAATACCCATGAGTGCATCGTGGAGAAGCAAGGAAGACGAATGGTCACCAGAAAAGTAGCCAGAAGGACCGTCGAAAAAACTTGAGAGACGTCGGAGATGGAAGCTAGAGAGAGAAAGAGAGAGAGGAAAAAATGAGCTGGAGAGGGACCCACCCTTTAAAAAGGGCCAGGGAACCGGCGGTTGAGCGCCCCATAGGCGCGCATTAGCGCATTGGCACTTGAGTGCTTAGCGAGCGCCCAACAAGTGCCTAAGATCACTCGAGCACTCAGCGAGTGCAGACCACTGTTCAAGCTGATCCCCCTCAGGCAGCATCCCATACCCAAAAACAGCCAAGCAAGCATACATACAGGCACATAAGATCACACACAACACAAAGATATATATATGAACATATATGTGAAGGCATACAAGATGAACCAAGAATCCTGCAAGATGAGACAGCAAAGATATGAGATCCACGAACTAAGGCAAAGATGAGCTAAATATTTTCGCATGAAATACAATACGAAATCGAGTTCAGGCGAACTAAGCATGGAGTAATAGGCGTAAAAAGAAAGTACAATACCAATGCATTAAAAATGTAGACCAGGAAACCCAGAGACAGAGGAGCATGAGACTTGAAGAGAGGTAAGAAAAGACACAATCCAAAGACCAGAATACCACAACCAACATGATAGCATTGAAATCAAACCGCCTAGCATTTGGACCTTGAGTCATACACACGAACCTCAGTCAGGAAAAGAGAAAAGGTCAGGCACAAAGCCAATATGATTGTCATTTTTTTTATTATTTATTTATTTATTTATTTTTATTCTTATATATATATTTTTAAATCATAAAGAAGGAGAAGGTGAAGAGAGAATCCTTTCAGAAGATGGTATCACCTAGAGGAGATAAGCACAATCTCATAGACCGTTAAAGACATAAGGATATGAATACAGACAAGTGGGAAAGCAACTGAAGGTAAACCATAAATATCGGTCATCCAAGCAACTAAAGGAGGGACACAAAGGAGATTAGATCAAATCGATTGTACATATTCGACAGGACATCATGCTCCAAGAGTGTGTGTGTGAATGCATGATATACACCAATACTTAACCACCTTGAAACAAACATGATTGACTTGTATGAACGATAAAGTAAAATTCCTCATGAGAATGCATCAAGCCAAGAGCCAGAACAGAGGATAACATATGATCACAGGATAATCAAAGCAGCATTAACAGATTCACAAGAGCCAACACAGGCATGCAGAATGAACAAGCATACAAGCATGCAAGAACAGGGAAGAAGGAAAAACAAGATATATTAAACACCAAATAATTTTTTTTATATATGAAGACAAGAAAAGTACAATAGAAGGAGCAAACATAAGCAAAACACAAACAAAAAAAAAACCTAACTCACTAGTCAAGAGAGATTAAGCTAAGAGACAGCCTAAGTGATTCAAACCTAGAGAAGTCCAAGGGTTTGAGGAAGATATCAGCTTTTTGATCAAGAGTGGAAATGAACTCAAGAGAGATGACACCATCCTCAACAAGATCGCGAATGAAATGATGACGAATGTCTATGTGTTTGGTGCGCGAGTGTTAGACAGGATTTTTGGAGATGTTGATGGCACTCGTGTTGTCACAAAACACAGTCAAGGTGCCTTGAGTGAATCCATAATTCTGAAGCATCTGTCTCATCCACAACAATTACGTGCAGCTACTACTTGCAGCAATATACTCTGCCTCGGCAGTAGATAGAGAGACACAGTTTTGCTTCTTACTGAGCCAGGCAACCAAGCAGTTACCCAAGTAGAAACACCCACCGGAAGTGCTTTTGCGGTCGTCTACATTTCCTGCCCAATCAGCATCAGAAAAAGCAGCAAGATTTGTGTTGGTGTCATGAGGATACCATAGACCAAGGCTCAAAGTCCCTTTGACATACCGAATGATACGCTTGACAGCGACAAGATGAGACTCTTTAGGGTAAGCCTGAAAGTGAGCACAGATTCCTACACTAAAAGACAGATCAGGGCAATTGGCAGTGAGATACAGGAGGCTACCTATCATACTGCGATGCAAGATAGGGTCAATGTCCTTTCCATTCGAGTCTTTGCCGAGTTTAATACTAGTACTCATAGGGGTACGGAGTTCCTTGGCAGTTTCAAGGTCAAACTTTTTGACTAAGTCACGAGCATATACAGATTGGGATATAAAAGTCCAATCCTCCAATTGCCTCACATGGAACCCTAAGAAATGACTCAATTCCCTAATAAGACTCATCTGAAACTCATGACTCATCTCGGCACCGAAGTAGTGAGAAAGATGATCAGATGTGGAACCAAAAACAATGTCATCGACATAGATTTGGGCACTGAGCAAATCGTCCTCATTCTTCTTGAAGAAGAGAGTGCGATTAGCCCTCCCTCGAACAAAGCCAGAATTTAAGAGATGGTCAATAAGCCTTTCATACCAAGTTCAAGGGGCTTGCTTAAGCCCATATAAAGCCTTTCTGAGCCTATACACATGCTGAGGATTGTGAGGATCTTCAAACCCTCGTGGTTGCTCAACATAGACTTTCTCTTGAATGATACCATTGAGGTAGGCACTCTTAACATCCATTTGGTAGAGCTTGAAGTGAAGACAACAATCTATGGCAAATAGAAGTCGAATAGACTCCAAGTGACCTACAGGAGCAAAAGTCTCATCGAAGTTGATCCCTTCTATTTGTGAGTACCCTTGGGCCACAAGTCAAGCCTTGTTTCTAACCACAACCCCATGTTCATCATGTTTATTTTTAAAAATTCACTTTGTTTCGATGACATTATTGTGATTAGGCCAAGGGACAAGATACCACACTTCATTTCTGTCTAATTGTTGAAGCTCTTCTTACATAGTAATGATCCAATTCTCATCGCTAAGAGCTTCTTCTATCCGCTTCGGTTCAACAAGGGAGGTGTAGCAAACATAAGTGATTTCATTTTCAATGTGAGCTTTTCTCCTAGTCAACATGCCATCCCTAGGGTTTTCAATGACAAGATCAAGCGGATGATTCAATTTGATCCTAGCTGAGGGTTCTTTGATGTGAGTGGGGGATCCCTCAGCTTGAATGGTTGGTTCACTTCCCATAGGGTCAGTCTCAGGTGCTTCATATGAAGCATCAGCAATGGAATTATCATGAGAGTTTGAGCCCTCCCACTCAAACACATCCCATATTTCTTCATTAGGAGAGGAGCTCATCTCATTCACTGTGTAGAGTCATCAACAACAACATTTGCAGACTTCATAAGAGTCAAAGTTCTCAGATTATAAAGACTATAAGCTCTAATATTGGTGGAGTATCCTAGAAAGATCCTCTCGTCACTCCTAGAATCAAAATTTCCTAAGGACTCCTATCCCTAAGAATGTGATATTTGCTACCAAATACTCTAAAATATTTGACATTGGGCCTTTTTTCATTCTGGATTTCATAAGAAGTATGAGAGGTTCCTAGCCTCAGATACACTCGATTAATGGTGTAACAAGCAGTACTGACAGCCTCTGCCCAAAAATTTCTAGGTACACGCTTGGCATGAAGCATAACTCTTGCCATTCTTGTAGGGTTCTATTTTTTCTTTCAACGACTCCGTTTTGTTGAGGAGTCCATGGAGCAGAGAATTCATACTTAATATCTTTCTCATCACAGAATTTTCCTACCTCGGAGTTTTCAAACTCCCTACCATGGTCACTTCTAACATGGGTTATGGAACAACCCTATTCATTTTAAACAGTTTGACACACGATTTTGAAGTACCCAAAGATATCGGACTTTTCCCTCAAAAATCTAACCTAGGTGTACCGTGAGTAGTCATCAACAATGACAAGAAAGAAAAAAAATTGAGGCTTATTGAGGGAGAGCTACTCTCTCTAGTGAAAGCTCTCCCTAAGGCGTCAATAGTGAACTCACTCTCTAAGTTGCATTTGGATCTCTCCCATGGCAATGGTGGGGTCATTCTAAGACACTAGAGGCTCGCATAGTATCTTTGATCAATGTATTTCGGGGGGTTGTTCATCTGTTCCAAGGTCTCATGGTGTTCATTCATGGTGACTGGGTTTTGCGGGGTTACGATGGTTGGGCTTTCGTCAAGTGGACAAATGAGTTTACTGAAGCTCTCTCAATCTTTGAAGCTCTCTCTTAACTCGCGAGACATGGTATTACAACGATGTATGGCTTTGGATCTCAGATGGCCTTGGTGATCTGGTTCGGTATTTTGCTTCTGTGGTGCTTCAACCAGCCTTGCCGCTAGTTGAAGGTATCAATGTTCTCAAGCTTACGCTCATTTTCTATGGGCAAATGGTTGAAGACCGTATATAGTTGTGATTTGGTTTTCTTTTGGAATACGGGGCAGTTTTGGGTGAAGCCTTTAGTAGGTTTAATAGAGTTTCAAGCCAGCCTTTTGGTGTTTCTGAGATCTTTCTCGACATTTGATGAGAGTCAAAGTAGTCGGGTAGTTATTTATGTGCTTCAGGTTGGTGTTTGGATTTCATTTGCCATGGGTTTCTTGCATTGTGTTTTTTTGAATCTTAGCTCAGAATCCATTCTGGGTCTAGCGTTTTTTAAGGAAAATCGTGGGATTTCTCGTTGGCTTTCAACAGTTAATCATGTGTTTGTTGATGTTTGGAAATGGATTTTCACAGATTTGAGTTAGTCCACGTTATTTTACTCTCGGGTAGCGTAACACGACTATGAATCTAGATCTGGGTCAACCATTTATTGAGTAAACCAGTTTTTTTTATTGAGTTAAGCAGGTTGTTCATGGATAGAAAACCAGATTTGAGTAACACGAATAGGGTTTTCAGTTTCTACTCATGAAGAAGACGAAGTGTGGTCCACGCGCGGCTAGGAGAGTATGGTGGTTTTCAAAAAACCATTGGTGTTTTTTTTTTTAATTCCGTGGGCGGTGATTGGGGTTCCCAGGTGGCTTCTGTTGCGCAACAGGTTGAATCGTGGGCCACAGGTTGTTAGTTGCGGAGTAGGTTAACTGAAGCATAAACCGGGGCTAAGGAAGCTTTGGTTTGATTTGGCTGAGGCAATTCGGAGCTTGGCGAAGATTGTAGCTCACGCGCGCGTGTGCGCTAGGGAAAATTATCTTCTGCAGTGGGTTTACTTCGGCAGTGCGAAGCCATGTGCAGAGGGTCCCATGTGTTTGCCCCGCTTTTGCGTTAATGGTGGACCCCACTAATTTGTTTTGCCTCAATTTGCAAAACCGCAGCTGGGAAAGCTGCTGAGCCTTGCTTTAGATAATTGGGACCCACACTGGTTTTGCAAAACCGTAGCTGGGAAAGCTGTTTTTTTGCCGCAGGTTTGAAGTAATTAGTGGTGGTTAGTGGTGTACCCCACTAGTACAATGTTTAAGATCGAGATTTGCAGCACTTTTGAGACAAAGCATTGTTGTTGTGGCTTGTGGTGGCGTACTGTGCTTTTGCTGTCCCTCGTATGTCAAGTATTTTACAAATCAAGGGCTTTTTTTTGGGTTAGTGAGTGGGTCTAATTTTTTTTGGCCCGGTGGTTGTATAGATGGATTGTAGACATCTCAATTTGACCCTACCTAATTTTAGGAGAATTCGATGATGAAAATAGGTAGAATAGTGCCTCGGTACAATTCTCGAAAAGTGATCCAAGCTCGGTATTTGAACCCAAAACCTTTAAATTAATAAAATTTTGTCGAACTATCAAAACTTGCTGCCAAAGTAAAGCGACCACCAACTTCCATCACGACGACCACCATAGAACTTTGTAGAAACCTTAGCCAAAAGTGGCGACCGCCAACTCCCATCACGGCGACCACCAACTCCCATCATGGCGACCGCCAAAGAATTTTGTAGAACTTTCCAAAAACACGGTGACCGCCAACTTGCATTGTGGCGACCGCCAACTTGCAGTGTGGCGACCGCCAACTTCAAATGGCCTGACGTGTCCCTTAAACGTTGCAGCATCTCATTAGGAGATGAACTCTATAAATATCGTACCCCTAGTACGTTTTTCAAGAGAGATGGGGAGTGTGAGATTAGTGAGTAAAGCTATGCCGAGACGCCGAGCAATTCCGAGTCCCGACGTCGAAGCCCTGCCAAAATACCGAGCCCAAACCCCCAATACCTACATTTGAAACCCTAGCTTGGAATCACCATCCGAGGATTGAAGCACATTCCCCAATTTGAGGATTCCACGATTCAAGTATCTCGTTTGGATTCCCGGTCTTTCTAGCTCAATTTCCTCTCTTTTGGAGTGACCGGGTTAAAATTCTATTTCAAATTGCTTATTCTTTCTATTTATGTAGTTAATCTTGTTTACTTTATATAATTTAGTTGTTTTATTTACTTCTTTAATTGTTAATTCCTTCATACTCACACTTAGCACATTGTAATTTTTATTTGTATCCATTAATTGGTGCTAATATATTTCGGCATTTACAACTTAATAATGTTGTTAATTGCTACAATAATGCACCTACATTTATGTGAATATAGTAATTAATACTACGTTTCGCATTTAAATTGAATAGTTGTAAGTAATTTATTTGTCTTTTTAATATTAGTCCAATTTCATTTATTAGTATATTCTATTCCCTCCTCTTTTAGCGTAGTAATTTTATTTTCATTCCTTAGTTATTTTAATTTATCTTTCTAGTATTAGTTTAATTTTTTAGCTTTTTATTTTATTTTCATTTAATTAGTCTAATTTTCCTTTAATAATGTTCTAGTTCATTTTTTTTTCTTTTCTTATAACATTAGTTTAATACTCCATTTTATTTTCTCTTTAGCTTAACACTTCTTTTTTTTTTAGCTTTCATTTTCTTTCTTTTTTTATATAATAATGTAATTTCTTTTTCTAATATTTTCTTTCATTACTAGCTTTAAATTCCCTTATAATGTTCCACTTTCTTTTTTTTTTCTTTTTAATATTAGTTTAAGCATTAATTTAATTCTCCTTTGCTAGTTTTTTATTTTTTTATCTTTTTTTTATCTTTTATTTTAATATTAGTGTAAATTTTTTTCTAGCATTTTATTATTAGTCTAAATCTCTTTTAAATATTACATTTTCTCTTTTTTTTTTCCTTTTGAAATTAGCTTAATTTTCTTGCTATAATATTTCTTTTATCCTTTTGTTAAACCCAAAAATCACAAAAAGACTTTAAAGTTAATTTTTACTTTTAAATATCATTATAATTTTTTTTTTCTCATAATAGTTAAAACTCAATTATCCTTTTCATGTCATTTTCTTATTTTATTTTATTTTATTTTTAATTTATTCTCTTTTAGAATGTAAAATGTTAATAACTAAATCTTTTTTTTTATTTTAAAATCTTCCTTTGTTAGCTTAATTTCACTTCCACAATATTTTTTTTTCTTTTCTTCTATTAACTACAAAAAGCACAAAATCATAAAAATATCTTTTGATGTTCTTTTTTATTCTTCTTATTTTTATCTTTTATGTAAATAATTAGATTTTCTTCTTAATAACATTTTCTACCCTTCTTATTTTGTTAAATATTTTTCTTTTCTTTTGGAACTTTAATTTCACTTTAAATATAAAATCTTTTCTTTTCCCTTGTTAGTAATTTTCTTTTAATAATTTTTTTGTATGCATTTCTCAATTCTACTTAGTTTATTTTCTACCTAGTTTATTTTCTACCTAGTTTTGATTATTTTCTATCTGGTTTATTTTCTACCTAGTTTGCTTCGGTATTATACATATTTTGGTTATTTTTTTTAAAACCACGCATTTAGCTTATTTTTGCTTGTAATCCATATTTAGGTAATTTTAGCAACTTTAGTATTTTATTCTTTTAACCAAATCATGTTAATTTAGATTGCTTAAATAATTTTGCATGTGGGTATATTTTATGTATTCTTTAGATAGAAATTGCATGTCATAGGACTTATGATTTTTTTTTTTGACATTTATGTGTTTTAGAGTGCTATGTACATATTTTGTGTATTTTTTATATTTGATTTTGGATGTTCTCTCTTTGCATTTTTTTATTTATTTGCATGCATTTGAGAAATCATATTAAAGAATCAATGATGATTAGTAGAAGCCAACCTTATGGTTGGGCGAACGGGGTGCCTAACACCTTTCTCGATTCGTACCTTATCCCCCGAACCCTCTTTCTTTGGTTAATGTTTTAAAGATCAGTAGTCAATTTTGTTTTTCTTATTTTTTTTAAAACTAAGTGGTGACTCTATTTTCAACAAAAGGGGTTTTCAAAATTTTGTTTTCAAGGTGTTAAAAGATTTTTCTAAACATTATTTGAATTCTTTATTTTTGACCATTTTTCAAAATAACCCCTAAATCCCAACGCCACAGTTTTTTCTGGCGACTCTGTTGGGGACTGGTTTTCAAAATCAAATAAGAGGGCTAGACTTGAAAACACCATTGGTTCTTAATAAAATTTTTTATTTGTATTTTCGCATGTATGTGCATTGTTCTTAAAACCCCCTACCTGGTCGACCTAATGTCCTGAACGTTAATCCGTTTCGAGGATTGTTGGGGAGACGGACAACCCTTGCTGACTGTACGCTATCATAGGTGCAGTAAAAGAGTTCGGGCGTATTATTTGATTATGTCCTGCACCACTCCAGGCATGGGAGGTATATACCCGGCTTTATTCAGAAGGTACCCTTTTTAATTGACCAAAATCGACCTTTTACATATAGTGAGCTTTGAACCCCCCAAATTAGGTATTGCTAACCCTAGTAGGATTATGTGTTTTTCTTCATTGTATATTTTGTTTGTATATTGTTAGGATTGTTTTGATCAAGTTTAGGCAAGTTCTTTCTCCGGGTTTGACTCGGGTCTTCTGTTATCCTTTGCTTAGACTAGCTTTTTCTTTGGATTCTTATCCGGGTTTTATTTTTCACCATATTCAATTTTTCTTATCGTAGTTTTCTTCCCGGGGTCGTGCTCGTGTTTCATTTTAAAGCCTCTAGGGTAGTTTCTCTCTCTCTCGAGATCTTCCAGGGTAATTAGTTTCATCCCTCTTGGCATAGGCTCGTTTCTTTCAAACCCTTGTCATACCCGTGAGAGTTATTTTCCTACCATCATGCTGTCCGTTTCCCTACTTTAGATGAGCTTTTCCTCTAGAATTTAGTTGATTTCCCTTTTTATCTGCTATTCTGGTTTTTGGGGTACCCTGTTATGTCGCCAGCAAGCCCAACAAGGGCATTATTTTAGTCTCCGTATTTATCTGCTCATGATTCACTATTTTGGGAATCTGAGATATTTGCTATCTGTTGTCAGAAGGCTTGTCCGGGAGGAGTCTGATACTAGTTACTTTTCTTTTACGATTCAGGTGTTCTCTGTGAGTTTATCATTGGGCTGAGAAAAGTACAGTCAACATACGTTTGGGTAAGGTCAGGATCGGGAAGACTCTGTAGGGCACTCAAACAGTCAATTGAGATGGCAAAAAATGAGGTGAATTTGACATCCCTAATGAGGGCAATCGTTGATATACAACGAGCCATAGAGCAACAGACCCAGGCTCAAGTGCAATGTCAGGCACAGATCTGGGCGATTCAGGCCCGTATCCCTGTTGTGAACGGGCAACCAAATGACACAAATGAGAATGCAGAAGACTTTTTGGATGACAATTAGGTCTCCGATGGGTCGCAAGTTGTTCCACCACCAGCACGGAACCCTCGTCAGGTAGTAGTTGAGGAAGAAAACACTGCATAGTCTAGAGAATCTGCATTGATTGAGAAGACTGACCGGATGGAGAAGGTCCTTAAAAAGGCCAAAAGGATTGAAGAATATATGCTAGATGTTGGACGGCTATGGTTGTTCCCCGACGTTAAATTATCGAAAAAGTTCAAAATGCCAGACATGAAGAAATTTGATAGAACCGAAGACCCCAGAATTTATCTCTGAATGTATGTTGGCACCCTCTCGCCAATGGAAATTGATGACCAGTTGAAGGCTCAGTTCTTTCACCGATCTCTTTTTGGGGCAGCTCAGAAATGGTTCTTCTCACTCGATGTAGCAAAAACCAGAACTTGGGAGGATATAGTTACGACTTTCATCAGTCAGTATAGTTATAATGTCTAACTGGACGTAACTACCCGAGAGCTCGAAACGACTCGATAGGAGAATTGAGAGTCTTTTGTTGATTTTCTGACCTGGTGGAGGGGTAAGGCCACCAAGATGACAAATCGGCCCTCTGAGAAAGAACAAGTAAGGATAGTGGTGAAGAACCTACAGTCCCTGTTGAAGCGTTATTTGATCACACAGCCACTCTCTACATTCGCGCAATTGTTTGATGCTGGGGTTCAAATAGAAGATGCAATCCAGTCTGGGGATATTAAAAAGGCCGAGCCAAGCCAGAAGCCCAGAAAGACTTTTCCCACAAATAACTAGAACCTATCCGCTACCACCAATCTCGTGTCCCGCTCAAACAAGGTAAACCCGCTGAACCCATCCTCTTCCGCCCAGCAGTCCAATAATGCCCAACAGTCAAATAACAGCCAACAGCAACAGAGGCCAAGGAGGGTGTTTACTCCCCTCAACATTTCTTTATCCACCGCCCTGAATCAACTTGTCGAGAAAGGGCTCATCAAACCATTAGACCCCACCCCTATACCCGATCCCCTGCCGTCGAGATTTAATGCTTCCCAGTACTATGCCTTCCATCAAGGTCCTGGGCATCTGACTGATAAGTGCATGAGGCTGCGTCATGAGATCCAAAATCTCATTGATAACAAAGTGATCCCGCCACCATCTGTTGCTCCAAAACAGAACGTGACGACTAACCTCTCGCCGAATCATGCCAGGCAAGCTAGGATAAATTACATATCTTTGGGGGAATCGGAGGACCCAAGCCAGCACATCTGTGTAGTACACCTACCACGCCCTCATGTTTCAATAACTGAGGATCAGACAACATGCTCATTCATGATGGTTAGAGGCAGTCGAGACAGGATGGAAGAATGGAATGATAATGCCTGGGAATGGTATCAACCGATAATTCAAACCTACCAACAAGAGGAGGAGCGCAATGAAGAAGATGACTGGCCATTAGATTACCCGAGTCGACCTTATGGGTTTAGCCATGTGCTTGATGGAATCACCCTCCCCTAACTTTTTGAGGAGGAAGTGTACGTCGATGAGATGCAGTCCTTCTGGCTAGTAAGAATCGTGTTAAAATTAGATGGAGTAGAGTGGACTGATTTCTAGGCTGCTCGGGAACAGCAAATGAATTTCATTGAAGAGGACATTTGGGAGGAATTTGATAATACATGAGCTATTGAAGATGACGAGAAAAGAAGGGAAAGGGCAGCCGTTAGTGACTTAAATGATTTGTGGATGTTTAAAAGCCCTCTACACGTAAACGAAGTGAGACAGACTGATAATGTGATGCCAGGGTTATGGGATTCCAAAGACGGCGTGGAGCACCTAATTAGAAGTGGACGACATTTTAAGCCAGCTCAGCTAGAGAAGGGACAGTCGAGTGGAAAAGGGAAAGAGACAGAGCAAGAGGAGGAGGATGATGCTGTATTGAGACAGTTGAAAAAAACGCAGGCCAACATCAGTATCTGGGGCTTATTGATGGCTTCGCATAAGCACAGACAAGCTATTTTGAGGGTGTTGAACAAGGCCAGTGTCCCGATAGATGCAATTCCTGAGCAGCTCATTGGGCTTATTCTGTCAGTCGTCGAACCAAAAGTCATTTCCTTTTCTGATGAGGATTTGCCCGCTGAAGGAAAAAGTCACAACAAGCCGCTTCACATCATTGTCAAGTGCCTAGAAAAATGGGTCCCGATAACTCTCATTGACAATGGGTCTGCCTTGAACGTTTGCCCATTGAGAACGGCCATCTGCTTAGGGATAAGGCCAGGCCAGTTCACTCCCTACAATCAAAGGGTGTAAGCCTATGACAACACAAGAAGGGATGTACTAGAATTGGTGTCATTCGCTATTTCAGTAGGACCTCTAGAGAGGTCGGCTGAGTTTCACGTGCTAGACGTGCCGGCCTCCTTCAATCTGCTGCTGGGTAGGCCGTGGCTGTATAACCCAAATGTCTAGGCAGTACCATCTACCCTTCACCAAAAATTAAAATTGATAAAGAACGAGACAATTTTGATTATCCACGGAGAAGACAGCATTCACCCCTCGAGAGGAGGAGAGGGCACAACTCTGTTGGAAGTTCAACATAGTAAAGATGATGTATTGCTCAGTGGCTTTCAATTTGATGAAGAACAGGCTGTTCAGATGATGATGAATGAAGAAGAAAGGTATGTCAACCCACGGGTTGTAACAATGATGAGAAAAATGTCATTCTTCCCGGGTATGGAATTGGGACGTAAACAATAGGGTATCACGGAACCCATTCAGGTATTGCTGACTTCGCACCGTTTTGGTCTCGGGTATAAACTAACGGAAGAAGATTTGGAAGGGCCTAGAAGGGGGCAAAAGGCCAATTATTCTAGGACGTTTAATGGGTACTTCGTTAAGGAAGGGGAAGATTTTCCATATTGCGGTTTTTTAGAGCCATGGATCGACAAAGAAACCAATCAAAAGCTGCCAGGGTTGGAGATCTTTTTCAACCACCAGCTGTCTGACACGAAAGAGGAAGAAACATTGGAAGGAGAGAAGGAAGAAAAGAGGGTTCAGGAAGAAGATTGGGCCGACAAACTCGACGGTACCGACCTGGGAGTGCTGTTCAACGAGAAGATGGCTTAGCTGCGTATAACTGAATTAGACTGCTTCATGATGGGCTTTAGCACACCGGTAGATTGCACCAAGCTCATCATCGACGCGGCTATAAAAGAAGTGAAAAATTAGACCCTCGAGTCTTGTAATACGCAGGTTGTTTATTCTGAGTCCAAGTTTGAGTTGGAATTTGTAATTGAGGGCACATCTGTTAGTGCTCCTCTCCTAGCTTTTACCATCAAGTTTGTATTCTCCTCTATTTTTAATGAAATGAACTAGATTTCTGGTTACTCTGCTTTGCTTGACTTATTTCATACGCTTTCTGATGATTTTGAATTCGACGGGAATATTTCCGAAGAAATAAAACTTTTAATAAAAAGAGAAGAAGAAATGAGTGCCCAACCAATAATCGAAGAAACTTTCTCAATAAATCTGGGTAATGAAATTAACTCGCAAAATGTTCAAGTTGGTTCTTCTTTATCCATAGTTGAACAAAAATAATTAATAACTTTATTAAAAGAATTCAAAGATGTATTTGCATGGTCTTATGAAGATATGCCCGGAATTGATCCTGATATTGTCCAGCATCATATCCCTCTATACCCCGATGTTAAACCGGTCAAACAAAAATTAAGGCAAATTCGGCCAGAATGGGCTTTGAAGATCAAAGAAGAAGTTACCAAGCAGATCAACGCTGGATTCCTAATGGTAACCGAGTATCCAAAATGGGTAGCCAATATAGTGCGAGTTCTGAAGAAGGACGGTCGTATCCGAGTCTGCGTGGATTTTTAGAATCTCAACAAGGCCAGCCCGAAAGACGATTTTCTACTACCACACATTGGTGTCTTGGTAGATAGTACAGCGGGGCACGCCTTGTTGTCATTTATGGATGGCTTCTCCAGATATAATTAGATTCTGATGGATCCCGAAGACATAGAAAAGATGACATTCACCACACCATGGGGCACCTATTGTTATCGTGTAATGCTGTTCGGCTTGAAAAATATAGGGGCAACCTATCAAAGGGCTGCCACTACTTTACTGCATGACATGATACATATGGAGGTCGAGGTGTACGTGGACGATATGATAGTCAAATTAAAAGACCAGGATGGCCACATCACAGCACTATAAAAGTTCTCTAAATGGATCAGAAAGTACAAGATGCGGCTCAACCCGCAGAAGCGTGCATTTGGAGTCACTGCCGAAAAAATGCTTGGGTTCATGATCACTGAATGAGGCATTCAAGTTAACCCTTCGAAGATTAAAGCAATTTTAGAAATGCCTCCTCCAAAGACCCCGCGGGAAGTTAGGGGCTTTCTGGGAAAAATTCAGTTCATCAGTCGGTTCATCGCAAAGTTGACAACTACCTGTGAGCTGCTCTTCCGTTTGCTGAAGAAAGGAGTCAAATTCGAATGGGATCAGACATGCCAAGACACCTTTTATGCGGTACAACAGTACCTACAAAATCCACCTATTTTAGCTCCTCTCGAACCCGACAGACCACTGATCCTTTACTTGTCAGTGACTGACTCAGCTATGGGATGTATGCTGGCACAAGAAGGAGAAACTGGAATCGAAAATGCTATCTACTACTTAAGCAAGAAGATGACCGGGTCAGAAATACGGTACATGCTGCTAGAAAAGGCATGCTGGGCCTTGGTTTGGGATTCCCAAAAATTAAGGCACTACATGCTGTCTTTCACAATGAATATCATCTCTCGGATGGACTCGTTGAAGTATCTGTTTGAAAATTCGGCACTGACAGGAAGGCTAGCCTGATGGTTGCTATTATTATCTGAGTTTGATCTCCAATATGTTACCCGAAAGTCAGTCAAAGGCAGAGCAGTGGCAGAATTTTTGGCCGACCAACCAATTAAAGGAGGTAAAGACACGGAGTTTCAGTTTCCTGACGAACAGCTAATGAAAGTCGGGGATGACAAGTGGACTCTATATTTTGATGGCGCATCCAATTAGTATGGCTATGGAATAGGAGTCCTTCTTGTCACTCCTGACGAGTCGCACGTCCCCTTGTCGTTGAAGCTTAATTTTGAAGTCACCAACAATCAGACTAAATATGAGGCATGTTTGGCTGGATTGGAGGCAGCCTTAGAATTAGGGGCGAGGAAGTTAGAAGTTATCGGAGATTCAACACTAGTGGTTTCACAAGCTAGAGGAGAATGGAAGGTCAAGGACGTAATATTGATTCTCTATCATCAAGAGCTAGAGAAGCTGATACCGTGCTTTGGATCAGTGATCTTTACCCATGTGCCGAGACTGCAGAACAAGTTCGCTGATGCACTGGCCACCCTAGCATGCATGATTGACATACCACCCGGAGTCCGAATGAGGCCTTTGATAATTGAGTAGAAGAGAAAGCCGGCATATGAGATGACAACCGCTATTGAAGAAAGCACTGACGGACTTCCATGGTACTTTGACATTCAGAACTTCGTAGAGAAAGAAGAATATCCCATGTTTTCCAACAAAAAGGACAAAAGGGTAATACGACGACTATCTGCGCAGTTTATCATTTGCGGTGGTAGACTGTACAAACGAGGACATTCTGGGGTCAATAAGATGTGCGTAAACGCAAAAGAAGGCCAAAAATTGATGAAAAAAATACACGCAGGAGTTTGTGGGCCACACATGAGCGAAAATATGTTAGCCAAGAAAATCCTACGACAAGGATACTTTTGGATGACAATGGAGACAGATTATATCCAGTTTGTGAGGAGGTGTCATAAGTGTCAGATTCATGCAAATCTTATACACGTTCTCCCGTCTCAGCTGTACAACTTGACGTCACCATGGCCGTTCTTAGTATGGGGCGTTGATGTGATTGGCAGAGTAACACTAAAGGCATCCAATGGACATGAGTTTATCTTAGTGGCCATTGATTATTTCACCAAGTGGGTAGAAGTAGCTTCCTACTCGGTATTGAAGACCTCCCATGTTGCTAAATTTATCAGGTAAAACATCATCTACCGGTACAGAGTCCCACATGAGGTCATCTCAGACAATGGTTCACATTTTCAAGGAGAAGTCCTGGATCTTTTCGAAGAATACCGAATAGTGGCTATCAAATCTTCACCATATCGGCCGCAAACCAACGGAGCAGTCGAGGCAGCAAACAAGAACATTAAGAAAATCCTGCAAAAGACAACCAATTCACACAAAGATTGGCCGAAACATCTACCATTTGCACTTTGGGGATATAGGACGTCGATCAGAACTTCAACTGGAACTACACCATACTCTTTAGTGTACGGGATGGAAGCTGTTCTTCCCATTGAGGTGGAAATCCCTTCACTAAGAGTAGTGGCCGAGGCCAATATCTCAGAAGTAGAATGGCAGAGGAGCCAGATGGAAGAGTTGCTCTTGTTTGATAAAAGAAGACTGCAAGCCCTATTTCATGTACAAGGTTACCAAAGGAGGATAGCTCGGGCGTTCAATAAAAAGGTCAAAACTCGGAATCTCAGAGAAGGGATTTGGTCCTTAAAGAGATCAGAGCTCTTATTTTTGACCCAAGAGGCAAGTTCAAGCCAAACTGGTCTGGACCGTTTCTCATTAAACCATCATGACCGGTGGTGCAGTCATTATTATGGACTTGGATGGCAATGCGTTCTCCACTCCAGTTAATCTCGATCAACTCAAAAAATACTATCCCTGAGGTAAAAATAAAAATTAAATAAAAAGCTCGCTGAGTTGAAAATCAAAAAGGCAACTCAGGTAGAAGGTAGAGCAGCTCGCAAGGCCAAAAACTCGAAAGGCGATCTTGGCAAAAGTTAGGGCACTACAAAAGGAAAGTATCAATACCCGAGAGAAAACCAAACCCGAACTACGTTATGGCCTGATTCCATCTTTTTGGGATATGTAGGCAGCTTCTTTTAAGAAGTTCAGCCACATTCTTTGTTTTTAACCATTTTTGAATCTAAGTAAGACCAATGCAAACTAGTTTTTAAAAATTTGAAAACTTTGGATAAATTTAAACCATCTCAAACATAAAGTAGGAATTTTTCATTACGTTATTTGGAACTACAAAGTTTTGAAATAAAAGGGAGGGCATCTGAGTCCCAAACTCTACAAAAAAGAAAAGCTATGAAATTTTCGAAATAAAGCAGAGATCCTCAAATCCTTCTCCTTTTCGCTACCTGTTTCTCCTCTTCCTTATCCTTCTTCTCCCTGTTTTGTGTTAACAA
The DNA here is from genome assembly GCA_032270985.1 of Heliamphora pulchella. Classification (NCBI taxonomy): domain Eukaryota; kingdom Viridiplantae; phylum Streptophyta; class Magnoliopsida; order Ericales; family Sarraceniaceae; genus Heliamphora; species Heliamphora pulchella. Next base: position 30,954 of record JAULJZ010163753.1, on the reverse strand, counting down.
TATCTTGTATTCAGCAGAAAGCTCGGGACATTGCAACTCCTGCATCTCTATCAATGAGTGGGATGGCCAGGCATCCTGATACAGTGCCAAAAAAGGGGCCCGCAGTACAGACGAAGATAAATGGCCTCAGATACTGTGAGGGATGACTTAACTATGACCGAACTGCCGCATAATCCGACATGGGTAGTAGAAAGTAGTCTGACGAAGGTTGACCAGCAAAACACCAGAATGATCCATAGTGGTCAGAGTTATGGCACGAATCTGCCACCAAGAGCACTGCCAGGTAATGTCTAGGCCAGTCAGAGAAGAAAGATACTGTCGCCAAGATGCCTCGGTGTCATATATCTGATAACGCAGGCAGTAAAGGAAAGTAGCGGCATTGAGCCTGTCAGTGGGAGGTTTCTGTACAAGATTTACCTTCTCCATCAGTCAAATCTGTAGCAAGAGTTAAAATAGTAAGAGAAAGGCTTTGCGATATGACAGAAAGCTTGATATAGAGGAAGCCGTTAAACTTACCTGAAGAAGTAAAGGGCTGCCCGCAAAAGTGGTAGTCTCATCATGATGGACAGTGTCTAGACTCAGCAGTGCCTCGACCAAAACAAGAGGCACAAAGTCCTTCTCCATCCACATTTGGCTAGCAATGTCAACTAGGGCACAACTAACCTGCCCATTGGAAGTGACGAGGAGATACTGGGTCAGGAGGCAGAGACAAAGTGCATAACGACGCCAAAATTGAAAGTCAAGATTGCTAAGATCGCCGGTAGGACGGAACCTTTCAATAAGCCATGAAATGTCGAGACTGTCACCTGATGTCAGAAGAGAAGCTTCCATTCTAGATAGACCACAGAGTTGCACCACCTGCTACTGAGCAGAAAGAAACGGAGTGGGAACAACAACGGAACTCCACGGAGTCAGGTCCAAAATGGCAGCAAACTCCTCTACAGTGGGGCAGAGTTCTTCAAGGCCAAACCGAAAGACGTGGGACTGCGGATCCCACAGTAGAGCAGCAGCTGACAATAAGGGACTATTAACCTCCACGGTCCTCAGTGAGAAAAGAGCATTCAGGCCAAATGGGGTGAAGTTCAAACGTTCAATGTGAAAAAATGCTTCAATCCATAAAGAAAGAGGGGAAGTCATCTGAGTCGGAGTAACAGCAAATGGGGCCTCTAGGATTGTATTTATAAGGCTAGAATTTTGGCAAAAGGCACGCTCAAAGTGGCGACCGCCATCTTGGAACTGGTGACCGCCAACTCCAAAAAGCAGAGTACAGTGACATCAGCCCTTTGACCAGGCGACCGCTATGTTGAAACGGGCGACCGCTAGGTGAACTTTTGGAAAGTGGCGACCACCATGTTGTATTATGGCGACTGCCATGTTTGGCGGGTATGTGTTTGCAGTCTGTGTGAATTGTGATTGTTGAATTATGCATCCACGGCAGTAAGAGAAACAAACAGATAAATAGATGAAGTAATAAATGGCAAGAAGGCCCAAAGTGCATCAAAAAGTAGCAAAGTAATACTGGGGCAGCAAGGCCCAATAAACTAGTAAACTAGGGCACACAAGCCCATGGATCACGTAAGTGTGTGTCAAATATGTCAAACTGGGGCATGCAGGCCCATCAAAATAAATGTATCAGAAAGATAAACAAAACTGGGGAAAAGGGGGGGGCTTTCTCTCTAACTCATGCCTCGGGCGGACTCGGCGGGAAGAAGGACCGACCTCCTCCGAGCTATCATCCTCGAAAAGTTTGTCAAACTCATCACTGTCGTCACTGTCAGAGAGGAGGAGAAAACTCTAGAGCAGCTCCGGGCAGAAGAAACAGATCCTCGAAGACATGCTCGGGAAGAAGCGCAGGACCCACGATCGCATGCCGGAACTGGGGCAGGAGGCTGAGCAGGGGCCGGTGGCGGTACTACACCGGTGGCAGCTACCGGTGCCTGAGAAGAGAAGAAAAAGTAAGAATAAGGAACAGTACAGAATGAGATGGTGAAATCGAAAGGAAAATACTTACTGGCAAGGGAACGAATGGAACCCCAGCTGCGCGTAAGGCTGCATCCTGCTGGCGGACAAGGGTCTGCAGGCCGCTCACCACCAGCATGAGATGATCCAGCCAAACCTGATCGTCTGTCAAGAAATAAAACAGAACTGAGTAGTCTACGAATAAAGAACGACGAAAAGGAAATAGTGAGAAAAGAGTCAAACTTGGGCGTTCTCTAGCTGAAACTCTGGTGCTGGAGGAACCGGGACGGGGATATCAAAAGGATACCCAGCAATGAAGGACGACACCGTCCAAGGTACCTCAACAACCCTAGCTCCACCAGCAGCTCCAACAGCACCAGCAGCGACACCAGCAACACCAATATCAGTAGCCTCTGGTGCCTGTCCTCGCCTCCTGCTACCTGGGGCAACCGGATCGGGTCCTAAGGGACCAAGTAGATGGGCCCGAGCCCAGGCAGGGTAATCCCCCTCAGCAACTAGTAACTCCGTAGCATGAGTCCCCACCAGCTCAAGGAGAAGGTCGACCCGGCTCAGATCCTCAGTCCGGCGCATACAGGCCGGAGGAACCACTGGGATCCGAAAGTGATCCAGGCCGAGCAACTGGCGAACCACTCGCTCTCCCAGATAGTACTCCTGCCCAAATGGGCCCCCAGCAAGATACACCTTGCAGTAATGTCACGACTGCGCATCAGATCCGCGCCGGCCCGATCCTCCACCCCTCTCCAGACATCCCAGTGGACCTGCTACAGTTCAAAGTACAGTACAATGCAAAGAACAGTAAGACATACAGTATGATGAACAGCGTGCAGTGATCAGTGCCCAGTGCAGTGCAGTGCAAAGTAGTGAACGGAATGAAGAACAGTGTGGTGTAGTACAGTGAACAGCGCAATAAGCAGTATAATACAGAAAGTAGTGTACATAATGGTAAGCAAAGATACCTGATCAGGGTTCAGTCGGTCCAAAGACACCCAAAATTGGTTAAGGTCCTTCCCTCCGGACTTCTTCCCCTTTAGCCCTCGGGACCACCGGGCTGCATGGGGAATAACCAGAGGGTTTGCCGCAGAGTTCGTCGGGACGTGAAGACCGAGGAATTCATAGGTCCATAACTGCATAGAAGAAGATGTCAGCAAGCAAAAATAATAAATAATAGAAATAGATGAAGAACTGCAGAAACTAAATCATACCTCCCAGACCCTCCAGTATCCCCCAATGCTGAGCTCCTGAGGGAACCGGGTCAGTGTCCTCATAAAACTATAAAGAGTAGCCAGAGCAGCACCACCCCAATCGTACGATGTGACCTGGTCAAGACAAGCTAGGCTACCCAAGTAATGCAAATGAACAGTATTCTCCTTGTTCGAAAACAAGGAGGTACCGAACATGTACATCAAGAAGCCTCAGGCGGCCCACTCGTAGTGGCGAGGCTCGGTGCACTGAAAGTGTCTGAACTGCTCGAAGAACCTGGTGTATCTGACTTTGTCGCGGTCCATCTGAGCAGGAACGGCCCCAAGGATGTACAGTAGTGCGTCGGTCGACTGAGATATAGACAGATCAAACGAGATGGGAGCTCCTCCAACCCAGATGCTGGTAATAAGTGCAAAACCCATAGGCGTCAGGGTAGCCTCGAAAGTGGTGAAATGAAAGGTGTTGGTGGTATCCCACTACCGCTCAGCCAAGGCAGTCAACCATACCTGATCATTGCTCGTCCTACCCAACACGGGTATGAAGCGAGCAAAGCTGGAGGCATCAATGTAAGCCCGACTAGGAGCGGGGAAGGCATCATATCACTCCAACACCTTCACGGAGGCTGAACCTCCGAAGCCTCGGACATAGTGACCAGCCTGTAAAGAAGAGAGAAACAAAGGATACATAAAGAATAGATCAAACACATGACACGTGCAGCGGATAACTCTAATAAATCAAGAAAATCATTCAAACCCTAGGTGACGGTCCTTCGGTTCTTTTCAAGCCCTAGAAAACTAAGCACCCTAACCCTAGGTTAGTGATTTCTGCATATCTTGGTAATCCTAAGTCCTGGCGCATCAGGCGAACTTTTATCATTTTGTGTCATCCATTCTTTCCAAAAAAAAAAAAAAAAAATTTTCTGAAGTTTCTAGGATTTTATAACATTGTTTTAAAATTTTTTCTCAAATTTTTGGAATTTTCTAAAAATTTTCAAAATTTTCTTCAAATTTCTAGTATTTTCTAAACATTTTCTTAAAATCCTTGGATTTTCTTAAAATTTTTCTAAAAATTTTCAGAATTTTTTTCAAATTTCTAAAATTTTCTAGAATTTTCTGAAAAAAAAAAATCTTCCTAAGAGTTTTTCGAATTTTCTAGATTTTTGAAAAAATACCCCTTAAATTTCAAGAGTTTGTGAAAAATTTGCCCCAAATTTTAGAATTTTGACAAAATTGTCCACAAATTTTCTAGATTTTCTGAAAATCACCCCTTTAGTTTTCTTTAAAAAAAAAATTTCTAAGATTTTTCTCAAAAGTTCTAAAATTTTTCTAAAATTTTTTTAGGATTTTTTAAAAATTTTCAGGATTTACTTAAGTTTTTTTTTTAAAAAAATTGTAGGATATCTTTAAAAATTTTCAAAATTTTATTCAAATTCCTAGGATTTTTCAAAAATTTCTAAAAATCTTCCTAAAAGTTTTTTTAATGCCCCTTAAATTTCTAGTGTCTGTAAAAAAAATAAAAAAAAAAATAAAAAAAATAAAAAAATATAATAAATTTGTCCCAAATTTTAGGATTTCTGACAAAATTTTCTCTAAAATTCTAGAATTTTTAAAATTTTCATAATTAGCCCCAAAAACAAAACTAAAAAATCTCCCCCTTAATTTTCTTATGTTCTTCCTAGAAATAAAAATTCAAGCCTTCTATTTTTAAAATAATTTCCCCATTTATTGTTTGTTCAATCCTAAGCGTTTCTACTGTTTTAATCTCCATCGCATAGGTACCTAAGCTAAACTCAAATCCCAGTTATACCATCATCAATATTCATTATCATCATTTAGCAAACACATCAAAATAAATCATCATCAATCATCATCATATTAAATCGTCATATGGGGGAGTCTAGGTATACGTCTACGTTTGATATATCATCTTTGGTTTTTAGAACAGTAAGGATAGGGTACTTACCGATGGTCGTCAACGAGACATATGATGGTCAAGCTCTCGTAAAAGAACGTCAACAGCAACAGCATCGTCTGGAAGCTCGTAGAGCCTCATCCCGCGCGGAACTACGCGATGAGGCAGTGGAGGGTATATATGAGGGTTAAAGGGCACCGAATAACCCTCTCTCGCATCAGGATCTAAGAAATCGGCCGCGGCGGCCTCAGCAGCAGCATCCGCAGCAGCCTGTGCCACAGCAACTGCTCGTGCCTCCTCAGCAACACGGCGGGAAGCACGCTCTGCCTCAAGCGCCAGGGCGTCCATAGCAGCAGAGCGCAGCGTGGAGGCAACCCCACTGGCAGGAAGACTGGAAGTCATGCCGCCAAGAGTCCCCATAGAGGAACTCCCAGTAGCAGATGGGCCCCGTCGTGCCCCAAGGTCGTCGTCTCCATGACCCTGGCCCGCCATAAAGAGGAAGGGGACCACAAATAGTAGAATAAACATCATACAAATGCTAAGAAGCAAGAAAACAAGGGAAAGCTAAGAGAAACGAGAGAGAGCCCGAGAGAGGACGAGAGGCTAGAGAGAGAAAGAGATATGAGCAAATGACCCACGTTCGCGCCCCTTAAAGGACCGGATACGCGCTTGGAGTTGGCGGTCGCCAACTCCAAAGTGGGCGGCCATCAACTTCTTGAAACGCTACATGGCGCCCGCCATGTCAGAGGGATTCCGTCCTGGTGGCCGCTGACTTGTCAACCGTCATGTCAATCCCATCACGGTGACCGCCAACTCCAAAGTTGGCGGCCCCGTATCAGTTCGCCATTATGACGTTTTAGGATTTTTAGGGGCTGTTTAAGCATTTTTTTAATAAGTGTTTTGTTTTTTTTTATTATTATTGTTATTACTATTTTGCATTTATTTTATTCATTAAATTAGTTTCTTTAGCAAAAATAATTTTCAGAAAACATAAAATTTTTTTATGTTTATTTTGTGTGCATGTTTCTAAAAATAACTTTTAGAGCTTTTCAAAAATAATTTTGTGTGTTTTAAACCTTTATCTTTTAAAGATGTTTTCTCCTTTCGGTAAATCTAGTTTTAAGTCATAACTTGGCTTTTATCTCGCACCTCGTTTCAAATTTTTAGGTCTTAACTCGATCTATTAGTTTGATATTTTGCTCGTTGGTCATCCTCATGACCCTAAACTGACTCGGTCCTCCTCATGACCTTAAACTGACTCGTCGGTCCTACTCATGACCCTAAACTGACTCGTCGGTCCTCCTCATGACCCTAAACTGACTCGGTCCTCCTCATGACTTTAAACTGACACGTCGGTCCTCCTCATGACCTTAAACTGACTTGGTCCTCCTCATGACCTTAAACTGACTCGTCGGCCCTCCGGTCCTCCTCATGACCTTAAACTGACTCGTCGGTCCTGCTCATGACCCTAAACTGATTCGGTCCTCCTCATGATCTTAAACTGACTCATCGGTCCTCCTTATGACCTTAAACTGACTCATCGGTCCTCCTCATGACCCTAAACTAATTCGGTTCTCCTCACGACCATAAACTAACTCGTCGATGCTCCTCATGACCCTAAACTGACTCGGTCCTCCTCATGACCTTAAACTGACTCGTCGGTCCTGCTCATGACCCTAAACTGACTCGTTGGTCCTCCTCATGACCCTAAACTGATTCGGTACTCCTCATGACTCTAAACTGACTCGGTCGTCCTCGTGACCTTAAACTGACTCGTCGGTCTTCCTTATAACCCTAAACTGACTCAGTCCTTCTCATGACCCTAAACTGGCTCGGTCCTCCTCATGACCTTAAACTGACTTGTCGGTCCTCCTCATGACCCTAAACTGACTCGGTTCTCCTCATGATCCTAAACTGACTCGTCGGTCCTCTTCATGACCTTAAACTGACTTATCGGTCCTTTCACGACCTAAAATTGATCGATATCTTTCTTGCATTATACATGTTTGCATTACACTATACTTGTCATGCATCATATTTCTTATCTTACATCCTTGCATTTTGCCCCATGAATTACGTTTTGGTCTGATCCCTAGCAATGGGGTACGTAGGGAGCTCGATTAAAATTTGAGTACGACCAACATCATATGCATGCTTGTGTGTTTGTGGCCTAAGATTGGCGGTTCGGTCAAATGGTTGTTGTCTCTGGGTCTTCGATATAACCTGCATCACGCGTTGCTACGCAAGTTATATCAAAGAGGGGCAACTGTAGACACACCAATTAGACCCCGCCTAATCTTGGGCGAATCCGATGATGAAAACAGGTGGAATAGTGCCTCGGTACGATCCTCGAAAAGTGATCTATGCTCGGTATTTAAACTCAAAACCTTCAAACCAATGAAATTTTGACGAACCATCGAAACTTGCTGCCCAAGTAAGGCGACCGCCAACTTCTATCACGGCGACCGCCATAGAACTTTGTAGAAACCCTAGTCAAAAGTGGCGACCGCCAACTCCCATCACGGCGACTATCAACTCCCATCATGGCGACCGCCATAGAACTTTGTGGAACCTTTCAAAAATATGGCGACTGCCAACTTGCATTGTGGCGACCTCCAACTCCAAATGGCATGATGTGTCCTTTAAACGTGACAACATCTTATTGGCTGATGATCTCTATTAATACCGTACCCCTGGTACGTTTTTCAAGGGAGATGGGGAGTGTGAGATTAGTGAGTGAAGCTCTGCCGAGACATCGAGCAATTTCGAGTCCCGACATCGAACCCCTGCTGAAATACCGAGTCTCAAACCCCCAATACCTACATTTGAAACCCTAGCTTGGAATCACCATCTGAGGATTGAAGCACATTCCGCAATTTGAGGATTCCACGATTCAGGTTCCTCGTTTGGATCCCCGATCTTTCTAACTCCATTTTCTCTCTTTTGGAGTGACCGGGTTAAAATTCTATTTTAAATTGCCTATTCTTTCCATTTATGTAGTTAATATTGTTTACTTCATATAATTTAGTTGTTTTCTTTACTTCTTTAATTGTTAATTCTTTCATACTCACACTTAGCATATTGTAATTTCTTTTTGTATCCATTAATTGGTGCTACTATATTTCGGCATTTACAACATAATAATGTTATTAATTACTACAATAATGCACTTACATTTACGTGAATGTAGTAATTAATACTGTATTTCGCATTTAAATTGAATAGTTGTAATTAATTTATTTGTCTTTTTAATATTAGTCCAATTTCATTTATTAGTATATTCTATTCCCTCCTCTTTTAGTGTAGTAATTTTATTTTCATTTCTTAGTTATTTTAATTTATCTTTCTAGCATTAGTTTAATTTTTTAGCTTTTTATTTTATTTTATTTTCATTTAATTAGTCTAATTTTCCTTTAATAATGCACTAGTTCATTTTTTTTTTCTTTTCTTATAATATTAGTTTAATGCTCTATTTTATTTTCTCTTTAGCTTAACACTTCTTTTTTTTTTTAGCTTTCATTTTCTTTTCTTTTTCTTTCTTTTTTTTTTATATAATAATATAATTTCTTTTTCTAGCATTTTCTTTCATTACTAGCTTTAAATTCCCTTATAATGTTCCACTTTATTTTCTTTCTTTTTAATATTAGTTTAAGCATTAATTTAATCCTCCTTTGCTAGTTTTTTTATTTTTCATCTTCTTTCCCTTTTATTTTAATATTAGTGTAATTTCTTTTTTTAACATTTTATTATTAGTCTAAATCCCTTTTAAATGTTACATTTTTTTTGAAATTAGCATAATTTTCTTGCTATAGTATTTTTTTATCCTTTTGTTAAACTCAAAAATCACAAAAAGACTTTTAAGTTAATTTTCACTTTTAAATAGCATTATAATTTTTTTTTTCATAATAGTTAAAACTCAATTATCCTTTTCATGTCACTTCCTTATTTTATTTTATTTTCTTTTCTTTTTCCTTTTATTCTCTTTTAGAATGTAAAATGTTAATAACTAAATCTTTTTTTTTAATTTTAAAATCTTCATTTGTTAGCTTAACTTCTCTTCCACAATATTTTTCTTTTCTTTCCTTCTATTAACTACAAAATGCACAAAATCATAAAAATATCTTTTGATGTTCTTTTTTATTCTTCTTATTTTCATCTTTTATGTAAATAATTATATTTTCTTCTTAATAACATTTTCTACCATTCTTATTTTGTCAAATATTTTTTTTCTTTTGGAACTTTTATTTCTCTTTAAGTATAAAACCTTTCTTTTCTCTTGTTATTAATTTTCTTTTAATAATTTCTTTTGTATGCATTTCTCAATTCTACCTAGTTTATTTTCTATCTAGTTTAGTTTATTTTCTATCTGGTTTATTTTCTACCTAGTTTGCTTCGGTATTATACATATTTTGGTTATTTTCTTTAAAACTATGCATTTAGCTTATTTTTGCTTATAATCCATGTTTAGATAATTTTAGCAATTTTAGCATTTTATTCTTTTAACCAAATCATGTTAATTTAGATTACTTAAACAATATTGCATGTGGGTATATTTCATGTATTCTTTAAATAGAAATTACATGCCATAGGATTTAGGATTTTTTTTTTGACATTTATGTATTTTGGAGTGCTATGTACATATTTTATGTATTTTTTATATTTGATTTTGGATGTTCTCTATTTACCTTCATTTTTTTATTTGCATGCATTTAAAAAATCATATTAAAGAATCAATGATGATTAGTAGAGGCCAACCTTATGGTTGGGCGAACGGGGTGCCTAACAGTTTTTTCGATTCGTTCCTTAGCCCCCGACCCCTCTTTCTCTGGTTAACGTTTTAAAGATCAGTATCTAATTTTGTTTTTCTTAGTTTTTCTCAAAAACTAAGTGGTGACTCTATTTTCAACAAAAGGGGTTTTCAAAATTTGATTTTCAAGGTGTTAAAATTTTTTTCTAAACATTCTTTGAATTTCTTATTTTTGAACATTTCTCAAAATAACCTCTAAATCCCAACACCACATGAGTACATCTGAATTAAGGTCTCTTTGGACGGCTCCTTAGTACCTCCCGTTGGAAGTTCTTTTTGGTTCTTTCTTTCTCGAGCTTTCTTATATCCTATCTTTTCCCCATGTAGCCCGGGTATGTGTTGCCTTAATTGAGGAGCTGAGGTTGCTTTGGGTTAGATGAGGATCTATCTGTACTTTTAGCTGGGTACCTATGGTGGGGGCCTTGGTGGTTCTTTGAGTGGGGTTCTAGCTGATGGCCTGCTTTATCTGGATCCGATGGTAGAGTTTTCTTTGGGATGGCCTAGGTTTCTCTTAGCTGAATTCTCTAAGGATGTTCTACCCATTACTTATTGCTGACTTGTAGGGATCTCCCACCGCTTATGTTTAGCGACCCTGTGCGCAGAGTAGGTTGGTAATTTGTGTTGGCCGATTTTGAGCTGGAGTTTTCTAGGGCTGATCTGTCGTTGCTTCCTTTGGCTGGCTAGGGACCCATCTACCCCTGGTACTTTACTTATAGACCTCTGATGGTTCCCTTTCAGCTGTTCTTTGGACCTGTGGTTTGATTCTCGGGGGCTCTTTTGTCAGAGCCTTTATTTGGCTGTAGAGGTTTCTTTTTCTTCGCTTGCTCAGGCTTCGTCAGTTTACCTAATTGGTTAGAGTACAAGACCCTTTGACCTCCTGAGCATAGAGGTTTGGTTATTCTCTCAGCTTTATAGAGGTTCTTTGGCAAATCTTCTTTGGTGAGTAGGTTACTTCTTGGTTGAGGTTTGGAGCTTTTCGAGGAGCTGAGCTTCAGCAGGATTTTGTTATTTTGTGTTGGATGACCAATTCTTTTTACTGGTTTGGTTTTTTGTCCTCCTAAGTAGGTTTGTTTTCTCCTATCCATACGGGTTATGTGTAGAATATGCTTTGCTAGTTAGTTTCCCCCGCTGTCAAGTGGGGGAAAAGTGTCTTGCTATTGATGTTGTTAGGTTTGTTATCTTTTGTGTCCTATTTGTTGGAGGTTTCCTCTTATATGTGAGTTGATGTAATTACCTGGGGTATGCCCCTTGGAACCATGTACCTTTTTTTAATGTTATAATTAATTACCAAAAAAAAAACAATGACAAGAATGTATTTTTTACTCCCAAGGCTTTCAGGTCTAGAGGGACCCATCAAGTCCATGTGTAAGAGCTCAAGGGGTTTGGTAATAGCAACAAGGTTTGTCTTTTTGTGTGAACATTTAATTTGTTTCCCTTTTTGACAGTCACCACAAATAAGACCTTTTTCACTGGCCAATTTGGGAACCCCCTTTATGAGTTCTTTTCCAGTGATTTTAGACAGATCCACAAAGTTGATGTGCCCCAATCTTTGGTGCCACATTTCAACTTCATCGAGTAATTTTCAGTTGCAAAGAAGTTCGGGCTTGGGTATGATTCAATAATAGTTATCAGAAGATCTAACACCTTTAACAATGCAAATACCAGAAAAATCAATTATGGAACAATCATTTTGTGTAAATTGAACATTGTGAGATTTGTCACAGAATTGACCTATACTCAGAAGATTTGCCTTCAGGCCCTCAACATATAGCACATCCTCTAGCTTTGGAATGCCGGGGGACTTGATCACCCCTTTTCCAGCAATATTTCCCGTGTTTCCATCACCAAACGTGACATTTTCTCCAGAGTATTCTTCAAAAGTGACAAATAAGGATCTGTCCCCTGTCATATGACGAAAACATCCACTATCCAAATACCAGAGAGAAGTATTATGCATTTTTAAAGCAGTGTGGATAACAAGACAAACATTTAATTTTCTCTTCTAGGATTGTCCATGGGATTGGTCAGAGGAGTTTTTAGTGTACTTCAACTTCTCACTTAGGTTCATGTTATGATGAGGAGAGTGGTGGTCGAGATTCCTAACCTAATCATTATTCATCCTGTGGGGTACCTTGAAGAAGCTTTCCATAGCCAAGGATAACTAGTAGATCTCAGAGACAAGATAGGAGGATTGAGCGGCTAGGTCACTTAGGTGCTCAAGGACATCATACTCTTTACCTACACGTCTAGTTTGAGTTTGTCTAATGGGTCTTCCAACAATGAGTTGACCCTTAAAACTTTTCTTGGTAGTCTCTCTTTTTAGACGATAGCAATTCGGTCTTATGTGACCTTGGACACCACAGTGGTGACACGTGGGAGCACTCCTTTTCTTTTGAACATGATTAACATCCTTGACATTTTCATTCTGAATGATAGGAGAGGGGAGAGAACTAGAAGTACTGACGAACACAACTTTCTTGGGATCATAAGGGATCTTTGGTTTTAATGAAGGAGGATCTAAGTAACTGAGACCAGTCTTGTCTCTAAAAGAGGAGAGCAACTCGGTGATCTGAGTGGCCGCTTCACTTCTTTTCATCATCGAGCTAGCTTCACAAAGATCTTTCTCAATGTCAGAAATCCTAGTCCTAGCATTAGTCAATTCTCTAAGATACTCAAGTCTCTCTTTCTCAATACTAGCAAACTTTTTAGCTAGGTTCGCCTTTGAAGACTTGAGGTTGTTGATTTCTAAATTCTTCTCGCTCAGATGACTCTTAAGAAAATCACTTTCCTTTTCTAAAGATTTAAATTTAGACTTGACCTTCAATTTTCTCCTTTTTGAGTTTCAAGCACTCTTTGACAAGCTCATCATAGGCTTCATGAATGGACTCAATTTCATCTTTCTCATTATCCCTTTCTTCTTCACTTGTCTCATTCAGAGACTCAGAGTTTAAAGATTCATCAATCCTAGCACTCTCACTTGAGAGTTTTCGGTTAATGGAGGTCTCAGGAGGTTCAGAGGAGTCTAAGGTAGCAACCAAAATGGCAAGATTAGATTTTTTAGTCTTATCTTCAGGACCACTTTGTTCTGTTTCTTCTTCTTCACTGTCATCATCCTAAGTGATGGTGAAACTCTTTCTTTCTTTCTTCTTCAGGGTATTGGCACATTTGGCTTGAATGTGACCATACCCATGACATTCATGGAATTGAATTCGTTGAGGTCTTTTAAAATTTTGGGGAGATCCACATTTATCACTTCCACTGGAAGTAAATTTCTTGTTAGAAATGGAAAACTTAGATAAAGATTGGTTAGACATGTTTCCCTTTTTGAACCTCACAAATTTTCTAAATTTTTAGCTAACATGGCAACTTCTTCCTCATCTAACTCATCCTCATCATCATTGCTCTCAAGGTTGTCAACAACAGAAGATTTAAGGGCTATTTCCTTACTCGAGTTAGAGAAGGTTTTCTTGCTAGACAGATGATTGATCTCATAGGTTTGAAGCTTGCCTTCGAGTTCTTCAACTTTCAATGAGTCAATATCATAACTCTCTTCAATGGCTGTGACTTTAGGTTTGAACCTCTCAGGCAGGGATCTAAGAATTTCATGAACGACTCTAGAAGGTGATAGAGGTTCTTCTAGACCAAAAAAGGAGTTAATAATCTCGCTTAGCTTACAATAGAAATGGTCGAAGGTTTCATTTTCAGTCATTCTCAGTTCCTCAAATGAGTAGTCAGCATTTGGAGCTTGGAGGTCTTGCTAGTTTGTGTCTCCTTATGAGTTACTTGTAGGATATTCCATGCTTCTTTAGCGATTTCACATTGAGAGATATGACTAAATTCACCAGGACTTAGAGTATTGTGAATAGCACCTAAGGTTTTATAATTATAGTCCGAACACTCATTATCAGCCTGAGTCCACTCAGTATCGGTTTTTAACCTAACCGTTTTAGTCGTGGGGTCTTCAATGGGGGGAGATTCATATCCGTAATGGACGGATCTCCACATTCTAATTCCCATAGAGTTTAGGAAGGCCTTCATCCTAGCTTTTCAGTATGGATAGTTATTGCTATCAAAGTAGGGAGGCCTAGTGGTAGAGGTGCCTTCACGACCTAACTCGGAGTTCATGGAAACAAACAGATCTATCTCTGGAGGTGAAGCCGACAACGAGATAACCAGCGCTCGAGCGCCTAAAGAGCTCCTAGAGAGTGCTAGTCTAGTGCTCGAGCGCCTCTTGAGCGCTCAGTGAGCGGAGCTTACTGGAAACCAAAAACATTTACACTTATCCCTATCCTATCCAACACCCTCCCTATCTTTTAGTTATTTTTTTCTCATTTATTATAATAATAATAATAATAATTATTATTATTATTATTATTATTTATCTTTCCTATTAAAAAAAATAGAAACTTGTTTATCTTGAAACTCCATCCCACCTAGCAACTCCACCCCCATTTTGGAGAATTAACCTTTATTCTCATTCCTATCACTCCCTCATCCTTGTCCACCATCAACTCCCATCCCTATCTCTCTTTTTTAAAGTTTTTATTTTTTTATTCTTATTATTATTATTTATATTATTAGTTTTATTATTCTAAATATTATTATTACTAGTTTTAGTTTTTTTTTCTTCTTCTTTCTTTCGTTCTCCCCCTTTCATTGTTCAAAAACAAAAAATGGTCAATTTTGAAAATTATTTTAAGGGTTTTGTGATTCATGATTACCCGTCATTGAGGACATGGGATAACTATTTGTAGCCCACGACAATAAATTCTCCATCTTGTGTGATTTTTTCAACCACTATAGGTACCTTTAATGTGCACCTCGAAGTGACTTTGTTCCCTTTTCATTTTTATGGTTTAAATTCAGAAAACCCATGTGAGCATATTGAAAATCTTGAGTAAATTACCCAAAAAAAAAAATCTTGAGTAGATTTGTTCGACTTTGAATATCCAAATGTTAATGAGGAATTTGTGATATTTCATTTATTTTAATATTTTTTAACAGGCAAGGCTCAGGATTAGTTTTATTCTTTACCACTAAAATCAATCAGAACATGGCAAGAGATGCTCAAACAGTTTTTTAACAAATTTTTCCCACCATATGAGACTCTTATTATTAAACAACAAATTGTGAATTTTGCTCAAACAGAACTAAGTCTTTTACACAATGTTGGGAATGATTTCAATTTTTGTTATTATCTTGCCCATCTCTTAACTATGAAACGTGGTGTCTTATTCAATTTTTTTTATGAAGGCTTAAATTTTGAAATGCGCTATTTTATGGAAATGATGTGTACTGGTGGATTTTTAAATCAAACTCCTGACGAGAGCTTGGACTTATCTTGACAATTTATCTCAAAATTCCCAATTTTTGGATTCTGATAAAATTGGTGAAATCAATTCTCATACTTTAAAAATTAATACAACAGAGCCACTTCTAAAAATTGAAAATGTTCAAGATGAATGTGATACTTGCGCAACTTTGGGACACGTAATAAATAATAATATAGAAACCCCAATTTCTAAGTCGATGTCCCCTAGTCAAATAAATGTCACAACTATCAAAAATATTGATTTGGAAAATTACTCGGAGATAGAATGGACATATGAGCTTAATGTTAATAGTTTTTCTTAAGGATCTTCTAAATTTTCTGCTGATATGCCATCATATGAAAAGACACTTGAGGAACGGTTGCCAATAGATGTACCTTTTCAATTTGAATTTCAAAATCAAGCACTTTCGATTTTTGATAATAATGAAAATATTTCCGATAGGTGACCTGATCAATCAAAACATGACCCCCATGATAAATTTTCAAAATATTGGACTTACCTAGATAAGGACCCATGTTCTAACCTGCTAATCTGTTTACATGATCCATATCTAGTTAATTCCAAGAAGTAAAAAAGATAGATTTTTTTTTTCTGACGTTCAGTTGAAGACGTTAAACTTAACCCTTCTAGGAGGGAACCCAGGATTTCATTGTTTTCTTTAAGTGTTAAAGAAAAACAAAAAAAAAATTCAAAAATCAAACAAAAATTATTTCCTTTCATTATCCTGTGAATATCAATCCTTATATTCTTAAATACTTCGATATCTTTTGTGAATGCTTGACACTTACGTTTTTCAGTATAAGTGTTTTTTTCAAACTTTTTAGGTTAGGTGAAATCTTAAACCCTTTTATTTTTGCATCCTATGTCTGTTTTCATCAAATGAGGACATTGGACAGTTCAAGTTGAGGGATTGGAGTTTCACTTATTAGTTTAATTTCTGTAAAAAAAAATTGTGTTTTTGAGAAATTTAATTTGGAATTATGAATCTTGTACCCCAGATAAATGAAAACGTGCGATTTTTAGGTTGCTAATTTTTTTTTATGAAAAATGGATTATAAGCTTTTACACTCTGTTTTTATGCACTGCACACTCAGCTGCTTAATTAGTTTTCATGCTAATGAATGTTGATAGTAAGAATAACTGAAAAAATAAAAAGATAGAGACTTAACCCTTAGTGAGCTTTTGAGACCATCTTTCTTTTTTGAGGAACTTTGAACTCGAATTGAATGAATCTTTAAACTTGAGTAAAGAGAAGATCTCGGGTTGAACTTTGAACTCGGGTTTGAAAAATGGGCTTTTGGATTGAATTTTGAACTTAGGTTTGAAAAATGGACTTTTTGATATAATTTTGAACTTGGATTTAAAAATGAACTTGAATTTTGGACTTGGGTTTCTATGTTTGGGCTAGATCAAACTTTTAACGAAAATGGGGTTGGAATTGAGTTTGACTTTTGAGTTAAGATTCATTTTGTAAATGGGGCTCGTTTAAATTGAATCGTTTTAAAATTCTGGATAAGACGTAGTCTCACTTTGCGTTAAATGCATTTGAGTTTCAGATAAAACAAGTCTCGGGTACGAATTGACTTTGAACAAAAATCATGTTGAGTCGTGGGTTTGGAATGTGTTCGAGTCAAATTCAGAAGTTAGGTTGGTTGGATTTTGAAAGTTGAATTTGAACTTTAAAAAGTGTGGATTTTGAATCGAAATGGATCTTGTGGAGCTTAGATTGAACTGGATAGTTCTCGTATCAGGATGGGTTAGGTTTGTGTTTCAAATTGAATTAGATTCGAGCAGAGTTGAATTTCAGTTTGGACTTTTGATTTGAGGTGGGATTCTTAATGCTCAAAATTAAAGTTGATTTGAAATTGCGTGAAGTTTTGTTTTTCATTTGATACAGATTTAGTTTTGAAGGAGAGTTTGATGGAAATAGGTGGTTCGTATGTTTTGGTTTTAGAAGCTGGTGGAGAACTTTGTTTCAGTTATCTCGTTGTGCATTTTGATTTCGTTTTGTTAACGTTCCTGTTTACTAATTTGCTTGTTTTGTTTTGTTTTAAGGACGACTTCGTATTCGAGTTTTGGCGGGTCCTCAGACGTTTTAGAGTGGTACATGGCACTCCCTCCCCGCCGCAAAGAGATTGTCGATCAGGTTGGCTTCGATAGTTTTATCACTACGCTGGAGGGGACTAGCAATGACTGGGTCACCCTCACGACCTTGACTGAGAGATGGTGGGACACAACCAACACCTTCCACCTTCCCACCTTCGAGGTTACACTCACTCCTCTTGACTTTTCTCTCATTATCGGGACTCGGGTGGGCGGCGACCCGATCCCGTTTGATCCTGACATCTGCTGGAGCCCCACGCTCTTATGTACCTTCTCGGTTACGTGACCCTTCCATCGATAAGGGGAGCATCTGATACACGTGGCTAAAGAAGACATTTTGCCACTTCGTCTGCTCAGAGGTCCACCACTTCGAGTGGGTGGCGCGTGTGGTCCTTCTCTATATGTTCGGGATAGCCTTATTCTCGAACATAGAGAACAGGTTGCACCTCTATTATCTCACTATTATGGTGGTGGTCGAGTAGATCGGCTCATATAATTGGGGAGGAGCCGCATTGGCCACTTTGTACGAGTATATGAGCGCGGCCACCAAGACCTCCGATCTGAGCGTTGGTGGGTACTGGCATATCTAAGAGGTATATCTGCTTTCTCTGATTCCTTTTTCATTTCCATATTTACATATCTGTTTCAACTATACTGACCCTTCTCTCGATTTTCTACATCTCTGGGCTTATGAGTTCCTGAGCATGTGCTAACTAGTGAATTCTTGCGACGATCCCCTCGTGATCCCCTCGGCACTTCGATGGGCTAGACACCATCGGGGTACTAAGCCTGGGGGGAAAGACCTAGACGACGACCGCCTTTTCCTAAACAGTCTCACTCCTGATCGGGTAAGTCATTTACTGCCCTTGTTCAGTTGTTCTTTTCATTCCTTGTTCATACACTGCTTATTGACATGCTTCTTTGATTTTCAGGTCTGCTAGGACATATGGATTGGCATGAAGGAGCGAGTTGGAGCTCATCTGTTGCGGAGTCACGAGGTTACCTAGACCCGCGTCTTACTTAAGAGGTCATTCAATAGAGAGTGGTACCTTAGCGAGCGCGTTATTCAGCAGTCCCTGGGGTATGACCACTTTCGTATCCCGAGGATGCCTCCGGCGGGGATGTGTCAGATCGTCACCCTTCGCACGGTCGAGATTATCCGAGCCATGGTGGGTTTTGATGCTGCCACGCTGATCAAAGGTGAGGATCGTGACTACATGGTCTTTGCCCGAGAGAGGCTTATGCTTGCCATGGGTGCTCGTGCTGCTGTGCGGGGTCCTCCTCTCACTACCCCGAGCCCTGTTCACCCTGAGCTTCCATGGACAGTGGACACCTTCATAGACGGGAACCTTCACCAGATCTGAATTCCCGAGCCAGTAGCCCAGGAGATTCTCTTTCCTCCGGTGCTGAACAGGTATGACATCCTTCCTTTTGTGCATTGGTTTGCATGCCCTTTTGTGCAAGAAAATGCATCAAAAGTTAATTTGATGTATTTTTTTGGTGTCTTTTCCTACTGAGACCTATTATTTTAGTATTTTTATGAGAAATATGGTATTTCCATGTATTATCATAGTTTTTATAGCAATTGAATAAATAGATGTAGTCTTTTAAGTTAAATTAATCTATTTTGGCAATATATGACATTTTGACTTATTTTGTTGTGTATAAAGTTCAATAATGATTTGTTTGCTTTTGTTGACCTATAACACTATATTCTTATGTATATTACTTGTTCAACAAGTATTGGATCATCATAAGGCTTAATTTAATACCTTTCTCATCATTTTAAGCTAAAAAGAAAGCAAAAAGTGACTTTTTGGCACACTTCTCAAGGTGGTCGGCCAGTAAGGGATTTTTTTGGCATTTTCGATGTTATTTTATCATTTGCTACTTAATTGCACTTAACTCCTTGATTTAGGGTATCCATGTGTCAAAATTTAGATTTTTAAGTCTTTTTGCTGTATTAGAGGAAAATGGTCATTTTATCCTATTTATGAGGATTTTTGATTTTTAATTTATTATTTCATGATATTTACTTCATTTAGAATGTTGGGAGACTCTCCGGGTGCTAAGGTTTTGTTGCTTGAGTTTTGGACCTTTTTAGGGTTTTCGAGCCGAACTGAGGGTTTTCGATTCGAGTTTGGGTATTGAACCTCGTCCGTGTTCTATGGTCTCGTAGACTATCTGTCACTAACACTAGAGTTTGAGCTGGGTCTTTTCACGGGTCGTTATTAACCAGATTATCACAACTAGGCTCTGTACCGGGTCGTTACAAACTACTCCTCTTAAACAAAATTTATCCTCGAAATTTCACCCCGTACTTCATCGTAAGGAAGGTTGAAGATGATTTACTAACATTGTGCCTTCTCGTTCTCGAAGATTGTGTCCTATTTACTTGAGTCGTTCTTTATTGCGGGTGTGGATAAGGCCGGGCCCATATGTTCAGCACTTAGAATAAAGGTTATCTTGTCCTACTAACATCTTAAACTAATTACTACCAATTCTTCAAGTACCATGTCACACAATCAACTAGCCCCAAAACGTTCGTATCTCTGTCACGTTAGTTAGCCTCTTCCCATTAACTGTTGCTTCTACTTCTGTTGAGTCCACTTGAATTTCTTCTCCAGATATAACATGACCTAAAAACATCACCTGGTCCAACTAAAACTCACACTTACCAAATTTTGCATACAATTTGTGCATTCTCAGGATCTACAATGAATCTTCAAATGTTCCCTGTGTTCCTCTTCACTCTGAGATTATAACCGAATATTATTCATCAACACAATTATAAATTGGTTTAGAAAGCTTCTGAACACAACACCCGATCCATTAGGTCCATAATTAAGCAAGTACATTCGTTAACTCGAAAGGCAACACCACAAATTCATAATGCTCATAATGAGTCCTAAAGGCAGTATTAGGTATATCTGACTCTCGCACTTTCAATTTGTAGTATCACGACCTCAGTCTATCATTGAGAATACGTTAGCTCCAAAACACAACTTACATCGAGTACGACTTCCACAAGCGATCATATGTCTCTAAACTAGCCCACCGCCAAAACTGATTTCAAACATTCCCCACTTCTATCTAGAAAGACTGTCACTCTACCGAAAACCAGCTCATTTCCATATTCAAACATACATCGAAGACTACTTCCTGATCGACTAACGACTACTCACTCGAAATCACATCACCACTTTGTGTTGAACTACTCTAGCCTTACTACCATTAAGACTAATATCGCCACTTGAACCTAATGAGTCACTAGGGCTAAACATATCACACAGATTAAACGCTCCCCAGGTATATGCTTACTCATATGAATCCAATCGCAATCTTGTCACATATTTCCTTCACGTACGTACCATCTACCCTACAATCCTTTAACTGAACAGTATTAACTCCTAATTATAAAGTCTCTTATCATCAACACTCAATCCCTTCACACATTCTCTTCCACACAATCGAACCTAGAATCATTTTTTTGCTCTTTAATTACTTTATCTTACCCACATTCTACCAAGACACTCGATTCACTCAAGGCCAATTACAAAAACCAGACCCATGAATTTGTATAGTCTTACTTACGCTTCCACTCTTCTCATCTAAACACTTATTCCTCTAACGTACTCACATTAAGTTGCTACGGAACTCCACCAGAAACAATAGAATTATATCACCTTTCAACTTCTCGTACATAGAGTTCATACGCTCTGACAAGAAAATTCCTTCTCTATACCACTAACATCCACTCACCAATCTAAACAAACTTGCTCTAATGGGTCACATCACAAAAGGTTTTTGAAGGCAACTTCCTTGCGACTCACATCGATACCACAACGGAAATCGAATACCACTCCATAAGAGTTACATAGTCTAGACGCCAAACGAATACAAATCGATACATTAAGAACCTACCATGTAAATAACTTAGTCTGTCTAAAATGCGCACTTCACCCCTCAAACAATCTTTAACGTCAATGGGACTCACTATTTCCACAAACTCCTAGGCACCCAATTCCTTGAATTGTTTAACTAAAGAGTTACCGGTCTTTGAGGTGATCTTGATAATTCTGATGACGAAGTCTGTAATCATATGCTTCCATTTTTTCTCTAGTCTTTCCAAAGGTTACTCAGTTCCTCTTGGCTTCTACCGTTTGTTCTTGACGTGCTAGAATGTTGGGTTTGAATGTCTCTTCCAATAACTAGATCGTTTTCTCAGGCGGTTGGTCATTCTAGGGTAAAATGAACATGATAAAAGATATGGTTGTGGTAAATATCTAGTCATGCGATCCATTGTGACTTAGTGGTTAATTCTTCATCAGGTTCTAAACGTTTATTGTCGTGATCAAGCTTCTTTGTTCTTTGTTAGTGATGGCAAAAATCCAGACTCTAACACTTTGGTGGGAAGGCCGGAGTGAATATCGATGTATATAGATGTACCTCCTTTGCTAGCGTACTAAGGCTATCATGAGTTCAAGGTTATTTCTCGATTTTCACTTCCTTACTATCGGTATGAATCTTGTGCTTCTTGATTTATCGAAATAGGTGGGCCAACTATGAACTAGTCTTAGAAAAGTTTAAATTGTGCCATATGGTGGTGTCGCGAATCCTTTAGTGTGAAGCTGTCGTTTTTAACTTTAGATTGCTGATGCTATAGTCTTATTTGTCGGGATCTTTGAAAAGATATAGTTAGTTGAATAAGCCCTTACTTAGCCCAACTAGATATTTGCCTTGAAGTTACGTCGGCCTAACGTACTTCAATTCAAGCATCCAAGTCTACTTCCTTGGTAGAGATTTTAAGAGTGTACGAAGAATTCACAAAATCACAACAGATTATGATTTCAGGATCGAGAGAAGTGAACGATGGCAGAAAATTTTATCAATGTTGAATGTTTGGAACGAGTACTTAACAAAAAAAATTGATATCGAGTTCTACAAGAGAAGTGTTAGTTCAAGGATGATGACTTGAACCGAATGAGAATTAAATGAGAATACCGGGCATTATCGAAGCACGAAAACTTGAGGACAAGGGTACTTTCTAGGATTGAATTTCTAATAGGGTTATCAACAAGACTTTGGTGCATAAAAGTTACCAATGAACGACACTTGATGGTCCCAATGAGGACTGATGATATAAGAAGTAAGGACATACAAAAGAACTTCAAAAAGTTAACACAAGGGCTTTGGGTAAACGAGAAAGGAACTTATAAGGATAAAGTTACGGGGTTCTAACGATGTCTCTCGAGGCGATATCTAAAACTTCTTCTAGTGTGTACTCCTGTCTACCCCCTTAAAATAAGGTAACTCGTTGCATGAATCTCCGATCTTCGATCTCGATGCCCTTACTCGTCTTTTGCATGTAGATTCCTTGGTTTTCTTGAACTCGGTATCGTCCTGACGCGACTCGCTATAGGACTTAGACGCATCAGATTTTAGTTCTTATAATGTATTGATGATAATAATAATTAATACAACGCCTCCTATAGAGCTCCAACGCGACATAACGCATGGTTTTCCATAACCCAAGGCCTGAAGGTTCACTAAACCTAAGCTCTGATACCAACTATGATGCCCCGTTCTCCGGGCACGTTGGGACATATATAAATATAAATAAAGGGATATTCTAGTCATTTATTCATATTTACATACGTTAGTTATTACATTATAAATGAGTTCTGAATCGTTTAAAGTATATAATTATTACAGTTTCACTAAGAAATTTCGAAGTTCTTTACACTAAGCGCGAGAGAACTGAATATAAGTACAAAAGCAGAGGTCTTGACTCCTCAGAATGCATCAGCGGGATCCACGTGCTCTTGGAACTCACCTTGTTCTTCAAACCCTTCTTCTCCTTATGAGATGACTTCCTCCAAGAACTCCTTCTCACCTGTGGCACGAATGCCATGAGCCAAGGCCCAGAAGCAAAACACTCTAACTTTATAACTAATCTCACGGCAAAAAATTCACCGCAACACATATCATATAACACCCAGTACAGTTTATGGTTAAGGAGACAGACAAATTTATGACAGGATAGCGGATAAGTTAATAAACATGTGCATATGAGATGCCGTGTATGAAATGCAGATGCCCAACCCAACATATACCCAGATTATAACAGGAATTCCACACCGAGAATCACCAGAGTAGACTTGATGGGACTTGATCACCAAAGCCATCATCGCGCCTCGTTACGAATAGTAAATGCGTCGCTGGGCTTCATGCCGCAACTGTTTTACTTAATGGAAACGGCGAGGGGGCGGGCCAACCAAAATAATAATCCATCCTTATCCGGGTTGACAATTCCCACCTTAAGATACGTGATGCCTTCGCCGGTGTCAACCTAAAGTCTAAGAGAATTCAAGATAAATTCACATTATACAAAGTACTAAGATGAGGGATTTAGGACCGCCATAATTGGGCTCTCTCTGAAATTACCACCGCAGTGGGATTAGGTCCTCCGAATTAGGTTCTCTTCGAATTTACCCAAAGTCTAAGTTATCGAAATTAGAATGCTAGCGACGAACCCATGGTGCCCAACAGTATCCACGATAAACCATTTCAAACAACGGGGACGCACCCAGGGTGTATAAACCAATTTTGTAACTCCGGGGATGAACCTAGGGTGTACAAGGGGAATATATCCCAAAATATTTTCGAAAAATGGCAACCAGGGACGCCCTAGACTTAGAATCAAGAACAACAATCTCAATACAGCCCATCCCAACAACGATTTGCATAGATGGACTTCCATATGCCAGGATGCAAGTGAAGATGCTCATAATGTGTACCATCGATCTCAAGTGCAACAATTTATAACATGGCATCAATTAGCATGACAATATTTATGGTACAACGCGCAAAGTATAAGGTACAAGTACGTGAAGCACATGCTACAATTCTCAAGATTTGATTTAACATGATAACATGAGTTCTAAATCATCAGACATTCACTTAAAATATTAATCAACTAATTCAAATCAAACATCATACAAAAACTCGGATCTCATAGTGAAGGGTACTCAAACATACACTTAACAAATTTTAAGGCCAAAAGTCAAGTATTAAATTAAAAGGGCCGACAAGGTTTTGGGGTATCTAGACTTGGAATCAAGTTATGATTTTTATACACCATTTATATAAAAATATTTTCTACAACTCTCATGTTTAACACCAAGGCGAAAACCTAAGGCAAAAGGGTGAACAAAACATCCTAAGTAAAAACGGTTCAGCACTTTTCTCAAGATTTTACCAAAAATATTCTTCTGTTGGTCTAGGATTTGGGGTATCATATCAAGTCAAAATATGCTCATTTTTTAATATGTTCTCTTTCAATAAGTCCCCTACAAGTTCCATGTTTGGAGCTAAGGGCAGTTGTTTGGAACAAGTTAGACTTTTTGGCCATTTTAGAAAATAGGTTCTGTCAGCCTCCAAAACTCAGCAGAGCCGGTTGTGGACAGAGGGTTTGAAATGGTTTGGGTGTATCCTCCCGTGGCTTTAAGGTATGATTTTTGTGCAGAAAAATACTTTAATATGTTAGCTACAATGTTCATGTAGAACACTTTTGGAATAGGTCATTAAAAATAGGGGTTTTGGGCTACACAAAATATGTGACAGAAGTGTCCCTTGAGGGCTGAAATTCAACAGAGACTTTCAATGGAGTTTTGACCTACAAAAACTAAATATTTTGTGCTCCTTTTTGGTGGGTAGATAGATATACATGTTATCTAACACTTTTATGGTTTGACCAAAGTTCGGATCTCACTTTAAAATTGGGTTTACAAGTCAGTAGTGTTGACTGGTCGAAAAATTACACACTTTGCTAAAATTGTAATATCTCGAGTTCTACTTATGAAAACAAGTTGAAACTAATTTTGGATGAAAGATAACACAAAATGATAAATCTGGACATAAAGAGCATGCTTAGATCAATTTTCTACGTTGAGTTATGGCGTTCCAAAGTTCAGGGCAGAAATATCTATGTTCTAAAAAATCAAGTCTCTTAGGGTCCAAGTCCTCTACTTATATCATGTCAAGTTTTTGTTCCATTTCTTTGCATGCTTTTGTTTCATATTTTAATATCAAGGCTCCAAAACACTTATAAGTCATCAAACTCAAAGATAAAAACATACAACAACATCTCATATCACCCATAAACATAGTAGCCCCTATTTTGTTACTACGACGCCTTTTCGGTTTAATTTTGGTTCTTGTTTTTTAGAGTGTTTAAAGAGATGTGTTGGGGGATATTTTGAGGGTTATTAGACACAAAGTTTAGAGGTTTTACTTACATGCTTGGGACATCAAAAGATGGTGGAAAACTAATAGGACTTGGCTTTTGAAACTATGGTCTCTAAAGACCCCTTCCTTAGATCCCTTCTTCTTCTTCTTCTTCTTTCTTCTCTCGAACTCCCATGGACCCTCAAGAACACTCAAAATATGGTCTTTCTCCCTTTCTCTCCACCAAAATATTAAGGGGCAAGAAGGTGTTTGGGCTTAGTTTATATAGAAAGAGTTAGGGAATAAAATAATTAATATTTTTGTACTTTTCCTTTTCTTCACGTGGTCTTGTTTAATTTCATTCAAGCTTTGAGCGGACAAAATTAGATTTCGGGAAGCTAAATACAGCTCGGGGTCAGCCGGGGGACAAAAACCTGACCCCACATTAATCAAGGGGTTTTGCATTGGTTTGCGTGCCATTTTGTGCAAGAAAATGGATTAAAAATTAATTTGATATATATTTTTGGTGTCTTTTCCTACCGTGACCTATTATTTTAGTATGTTTATGAGAAATATAGCATTTTCATATATTATCATAGTTTCCATAGCAATTAATTAAATAGATGTAGTTTTTTAAGTCAAATTAAACTATTTTGGCAATATATGACATTTTGACTTATTTTGTTGTGTATGAACTTCAATTGTGACGGCCTGTTCTCTGAGCACGTTGGGATATACATAAATATACATAAAGGGATATTCTAGCCATTCATTCATATTTACATACGTTAGTTATTACATCATAAAGGAGTTCTAAACCGTTTAAAAGTACAAAATTATTACAATTTCACCAAGAAATTTTAAAAATTACACTAAGCGCGAGAGAACTGAATATAAGCACAAAACCAGAGGTCTCGACTCCTCAGAATGCATTAGCGAAATTCACGTACTCTTGGAACTCACCATGTTCTTCAAACTCTTATTATCCCTCTGGGACGACTTCTTCCAAGAACTCTTCCTTACCTGTGGCACGAATGCCATGAGCCAAGGCTCAGATGCAAAATACTATAACCTTCTAACTAATCTCACGGCCCAAAATTTATCGCAACACAAACCATATAACACCCAATCCAGTTTATAGTCAAGGAGACAGATAATTTTGATAGTTACAGCATGGCAAGCATATATAAGAATAAGTGCACAGATATGTGATGCAAGTGTCCAACCCGACATTCATCAGAAATAAAAACAAGAGTTCCACTTTGAGACGTATTGGTATTGCCTGCAGAGACTTTTCATCATTGCCGCCTCAGGGACTTATTGTCGTTGCTGTGATGGGACTTATTACCATTACCGCCTCAGGGACTTATTGTCATTGCCGTAATGGGACTTATTACCATTGCCGTGATGGAACTTTGTTGTTATTGCCACCTTAGGGACTTATTGTCAATGCTGTGATGAGACTTATTATCATTGTCTTTCATTGCACCAGGGACTTTTTGTCAATGCTGTGATGGGACTTATTATCATTGTCTTTCATTGCACCAGGGACTTATTGTCAATGCCGTGATGGGACTTATATGATTGCCTTTCATTGCACCAGGGACTTATTGTCATTGGCGTGATGGGACTTATTGTCATTGCCATATATTGCTTCAGGAACTTATTGTCATTGCCGTGAAGGGACTTATTGTCGTTGCCTTTCATTACTTCAGGAATTTATTGTCATTGCCATGAAGGGACTTATTGTCGTTGCCTTTCATTTTAAGACTAGGATGCTCACTTGGTATCAACCCAAAGTATAAGTTACCAAAACTAGAGTGCCAGCGACAAACCCATGGTGCCCAATAATATCCGTAAATCATTTCAAACACTGGGGACCCACCCAGGGTGTGTAAACCAAAATCATCTCAAACACCGAGGACGCACCTATGGTGTACAAAAGGAATTCATCCCAAAATATTTTCGAAAATGGCAACCACGGAGGCCCTAGACTTAGAATCAAGAACGATAATCTCAATCCTGCCCATCCCAACAACGGTTTGCACAGATGGACTCTAATATGCCATGATAAAAGTGAAGATGCTCATATTGTGTACTATCGATCTCAAATGCAATAATTTATAGTATGGCAAGGTTCATGGTACAATTCGTAAAATATAAGGTACAAGTTGGTGAAGTACAAGCTATAATTTTCAAGATATGATTCAAACATAATAGCATGAGTTCTAAACCATCATACCTTCACTTAGAAACACTTATCAACAAATTTAGAACAAACATCATATAAAAACTCGGGTTTCATAGTAAAAGGTATTCAGACATATACTTAACAAATTTTAAGGCCAAAAGTCAAGTATTAAATTAAAAGGGCCGACAAGGTTTTGGGGTATCTAAACTTAGAATCAAGCTATGATTTTTATACACCATTTAGATAAAAATAATTTCTACAACTCTCATGTTTAACACTAAGACCAAAACCTAAGGGAAAAGGGTGAACAAAACATCCTAAGTAAAAACGGTTCAGCACTTTTCTCAAGATATTACCAAAAACATGCTTCTGTTGGTCTCGATTTTGGGGTATCATATCATGTCCAAGTGAGCCCATTTTTTGGTATGTTTTAGTTCAACAAGTCCCCTACGAGTTTAATGTTTAGAGCTAAGGGTAGTTGTTTGAAACAAGTTAGGATGTTTTGTTCCATTTCTTTGGGTCCAAGTCCATTTTTTGTTATGTTCTTAGGGTCCAAGTCTCTACTTATGTCATGTCAAGTTTTTGTTCGATTTCTTTGCATGCTTGGATTTTAGACCTTAATATCAAGGTTCCAAAACATTTAGAAGTCATCAAACTCAAAGATAATAACACACAAACACATCTCATATCATTCAAGAACACAACAGCCCCTATTTTGTTACTGCGACGCCTTTTCGGTTTGATTTTAGTTCTTGATTTTTAGAGTGTTTAAAGGGATGTGTTGGGAGATATATTGAGGGATATTAGACACAAGGTTTAGAAATTTTACTTACTTTTTTGGGAGCTCAAAGGATGGTGGCATGGAAGGAATTAGATGTAGGAAAACACCACTTGATTCTTAACTCCTTTCATCCTCCTTTTTCTCCCTCAACTTATAGAATACTTCAAGAACAATTGAAGGTCTGGTCCCTCACCTCTCTTGCACAAAAATATGAAGGGGAGGGAGTGGTGTTTGGATTGATTTATATAGGCAAAGGTTTGGAAACATGGAGGGGACAAAAAAATTAATTAAGGTACTTTTAAAGATTTCTTTTTCTTCTTTTTAATTAATGTGATTTGAGAAGATTTAACTTGGTGCAATATTTGAGACCTATGAATCAGATATTGGGAAGGAAAATATAGATAGAGGCTGTTTGGGGGACAAAAATTTGACCCCACATCAATCAAGGGGTTTTGCATTGGGCTGCGTGCTTTTTTGTGCAAGAAAATGCATTAAAAGTTAATTTGTTGTATCTTTTTGGTGTCTTTTCCTATTGAGACCTGTTATTTTTGTATGTTTATGATAAATATAGTATTCCCATGTATTATCATAGTTTTTATTGCAATTGATTAAATAGATGTAGCCTTTTAAGTCAAATTAAGCTATTTTGGCAATATGTGATTTTTTGACTTATTTTGTAATGTATGAACTTTAATAATAATTTGTTTGCTTTTGTTGACCTATAACACTATATTATTATGTATATTACTAGTTCAACAAGTATTGGATCATCATAATGCTTAATTTAATACATTTCTCATTATTTTAAGCTAAAAAGAAAGCAAAAAGTCACTTTTTAGCACTCTTCCCAAGGTGGTCGGCCACTAAGGGGCCTTTTTGTCATTTTTGATGTTATTTTGTCCTTTGCTACTTAATTGTACTTAAATATTTGATTTAGGGTATCCATGTGTCAAAATTTAGATTTTAAAGACTTTTTGTTGTATTAGGGGGCAAAATGGTCATTTTACTCTATTTATGAGGATTTTTGATTTTTAATTAATTATTTCATGATATTTACTTCATTTAGAATGTTAGGAGACTCTTTGAGGGCTAAGGTTTTGTAGCCTGAGTTTTGGACCTTTTTAGGGTTTCCGGGCCGAACTTAGGATTTTCAATTCGAGTTATGGTTCTAAACTTCTTCTGTGTTCTATGGTCTCGTGGATTATCCGTCACTAATACTAGGGTCCGAGCAGGGTCTTTACACGGGTCGTTATTAATCGGGTTATCACAACTAGGGGCTGTACCGGGTCGTTACAAACTAACCCCTTAAACAAATTTCGTCCCCGAAATTTTTTTCCGTACTTTATCATATGGAAGGTTAAGGATGATTTACTAACATTGTGCCTTTTTGTTCTCCAAAATTGTGTCCTTATTTACTTGAGTCGTTCTTTATTACGAGTGTGGATAAGGTCGAGCCCATATGTTTAGCACTTAGAGTAAAGGTTGTCTTGTCCTACTAACATCTTAAACTAATTTCTACCAATTCTTCAAGTACTATGTCACACAATCAACTTGCCCCAAAAAGTTCGTATCTCTGTCACATTAGTTAGCCTCTTCCCATTAACTGTTACTTCTACTTCTGTTGGACCCACTTGAATTTCTTCTCTAAATATAACATGATCTAAAAATATCACCCGGTCCAACTAAAACTCACACTTACCAAGGTTTACATACAACTTGAGCTTTCTCAGGACCTACATAGAATCTTCAAATGTTCCCTGTGTTCCTCTTCACTCCGAGAATATAACCGAATATCGTTCATCAACACAATTATAAATAAGTCTAGAAAGCTTCTGAACACTCGATCCATCAAGTCCATAAATACAACAAGTACCTTTATTAATCCGAAAGGCATTACCATAATTTCATAATGCTCTTAACGAGTCCTAAAGGCAATCTTGGGTATATGTGACTCTCGCACTTTCAATTTGTGGTATCATGACCTTAGTTTATCATTGAGAACACATTGGCTCCAAAACACAACTTACATCGAGTACGACTTCCATATGCGATCATATGTCTCTAAACTAGCCCACCACTGAAACTGATTCAAAAATTCTCCACTTCTATCTAGAAAGACTGTCACTCTTCTGAAAACCAGCTCATTTCCATATTCAAACGTACATTGAAGACTACTTCCCGATCGACTAACGACAACTCACTCAAAATCACATCACCACTTTGTGTTGAACTACTCTAGCCTTACTACTATCAAGACTAATATCGCCACTTGAATCTAATGCATTACTAGGGCAAAACATACCACACAGACTAAATGCTCCTCAGGTATATGCTTACTCATATAAATCCAATCATAACCTCGTTACTGATATTACGTGTGTAATCCCAAGAAGGGGGGGGGGGGGGGGGGGGGGGGGGG
>JAULJZ010163735.1:0-26124 GCA_032270985.1 Heliamphora pulchella | reverse complement strand
ACTCGAAATGGTTCAACATCAGTATGAATGGTGGAGTTCTCAAAATTATATTGGGGGCTTGTGAGATTTTAAAAGGTACCATCCGTGGTAATTTGTATTTTCTGTATGGGCATACTTTTAAAGGTGATGCTAACACAATTTGTAAGAAATCTTAAAAGACTAAGGTCAAGTCCCAACATTGTTTGAACTTGACCAATTTATCAAAGTATTGAACACCTACGGGAGTATGGTGTCTTAGGACGCATCAGGTAGCAGCATTAATTTGTCAATATGTCTGATTTGAAGTTTTACTTACTCCATGTGAATTTAGCGCTACAAAGCGCATTTGGATGCAGAGTCTATTTGTTAATTTATTTGATTCAGAAATTTGAACATTTTTAGTGCATTTGGTGATAGCTTTGGTATGTTGATTTGTTTGGGATATAAATTCTCGCCAAGGTAGAGTTTGTTAAAAATTTTAGCTCAAATTAAATTTGAGTTGGTATAGATTTCTAGTCTATTATGGTTACTAAATTTGAAAATTTCTGAAGAATATGAATTTACAGTTGTTTAATTAGTTTTGAACTCGACTAATACAAGTATGATTAGATTAGATCTCTTTTCTTTCTTATAAATATGAATGTAGTCTCAGATTATTTTGTATTCAAATTGTTTTGAGAGAGAAAGAGAGAGAGAGAGAGTTTGTGAGAGAGAGTCAAATGATTTGTATTTGTTTCTCTATATATATAAATTCGCTGCCCGTAGACGTAGGCAAATTGTCGAACTACGTAAAATCTGTCTCTCTGTGATTTATTTATGATTATTCTGAGTTTTTCTACCTAGCAGTTTATTCTCTCACCATCGATTCAGGTAGAATATTTAAATTCTCGGCCAGTCTTATGTATTGGGATTGACTCGAATTTAATTATGGTAGATCAAGTTTATTAAATTAGATTTTAATTTGAATTTCTTTGAATCCTATTTAAATGGGGTTTACTCATTAGAAATCGCAAAACACATAGATAGTGAAGCACAATGCGCGGATACACTAGAGAAACTTAGGTTGAGCCAGAGAATGTAAAGATAGGCTAATATACACTAGAGTAAGGTTTAAATTTAAAGATCAGAGAGTGTAGAGTTACTTCTTATAATTCTTATTGATAATAGTGGATTATTCTTTTTTGTTCTTTCGTGGAGGTATGCAGTCAGCCGAATCACATATATCATTGTGTTTTTTTAGTGGTTGTTTTTATTTTTTATTTACTTTGTATGAATCATAGCCTACGTAAGTTTTTTCGCTGTCTAAGCAGATCTTATTTAGGAGATTTATGGCTAAAAATTCCAACATTATGTAGGGACCGAAATTTATAAGTAACTCGCACTATTTTATTATTATCTTTTAATGCCTTTAAGATAATAATTAAAATTCTTTTCCTACACAGCGCTTTTTCTAATCTACATGCATTTTTTAGTTTTAAATTTTGAAAATGGTCAATTAATTTTTTAGAAATGATTAAATTCTAAATTATGAATATGTAATTTATATTTTATACAAAGTAAGTATGTCAAGTAAAATTAATATTAGGAGACTTACAGGGTTTTTCTAAAAAGCTTTACTTTGAAGATGCTTAATTTTTTTTTTTTTTAAAAGAAGTTGATTTATTTGGAATAATTTTTTATAGTCATTTTTTTGTTTTTGTGTTTTTTTATTAAATTGTCTAATGTACCATTACATTTTTACTTTTAATTATAGTATTTGAAATACTAACACAATTTTTTGTGTGATTAGAATTGACTTTTAATTAACAGCATTATAGTTAATTATTTCATTCAAAACTAGGTTTGGGTGATTCTAAGGCACACACTTTTTTGCTTTGGAATTACAAATATTATTGCATCGTGTATAAGTTTTTCAATGCATACAATAAGTTTTCAACCAAAAAAAAAAAAGTGAGTGTGTTTAGAATTACCAAAGTGTTTAGAATGCGGATATGTTTTTTCCTTTCTCTAAAAAAGAAGTAAAAATTAGTTGCTTTTTTTTAATGTTAAAAATATGAATAAAAAGCTAAATTCTTTAACAAAAATAATAATTTTTAAGTTATCCCAAATAAAGCCTTAGATTTTGTTTTATTCCCATGAAGCCTTTTGGTTTAAAGCCCCAAAAAATAATATTAACTTCATTTGACAACCTAAGTTTTGTTTTAATTTTTAAGCTTTTGTTTTTTGGTTTGTAGATTATTTTTTTTTTGACTTTTTTTATTTATTAACCAAGAATACTTCTACTTATTTTTAAAAATTCGTAACTTTCATTATGTACATTTTTTTTATAGAACTCATAATTTTATAATTTACTCATTAAGATTTATTAAATAAGATCAATATTAAATATAAAATTACGGTTACAAAAATCTATAACAATTTTTTTTTACTTAAAATTTTTTGACTTTCTCTTATTGTCTTTTTGCTTAAAATTAAGTAAAATTAATCACCCAAAAAAAAATTAAGCAAAATGATTTTGTAGCCTTCAATTCACCTATAAACTTTGCCAAATTATTATTTTAGAATAAATTACACTTAGCCCATTGTATTTTTATCCTCTATCACTATTTACCTCCGTATTCTTATAAATCACATTCCACCCCATTGCGGGTGACACCATTAACCACAAAAATAAAAATACCATAATACCGTTGTACCTTTCTTCCCCATCCCAACTCCTCTTCCCCAGCCCGCTCTGCACCCACCCCTTCCCCCTCTTTCCCCATCCCCATCCTCCACTGCCCCGGCAATCCCAAAGCCAATATGATCTTATCCAGTCCTTTCTCTTCGATCACGTCTTTTTTTTCTTGTGTAATTTCTGCCGAAGAAAAACAATCACAAGCATCTAACTAGGACACCACACAAATTGTATGTTAACCATATTAGGATGAAGGAATACTTTATCTCTGAAGAGCAGAACAACACCGGCATCATTAAGAACTCCGGCGAACGCCACGGCCTCATCGTGCGTTTTGGCAAAGTCGATGATACCATGCTTTCTCTCACCATCGTCGGTGCCAATCGAGCCCTAACCAAGCCTCTCAACCCTTCCCAACATATTGTCTCCTACAATCCCATCTTCGACAAGATCTGGGAGCCAATCTATGGCCCCGCCCACCCTTATGCCAAGGATGGGATTGCTCAAGGTGTGCGAAATGGAATGCTAATTGCAATAAAAATTTATAAAATGCACACACACACACACACACACACACACACACACACACATCAATGGTTGGGGCAACTGATCCATGTTTTACTGCAAATGACGATGCCAGTGATGCATCTTCGAGCTTGACAATTGGAGCTGATCAACCATTACTATCCTCGCTTAGCTCATCTATGAGCTTCTTCATCTTTTGTCGTTGCATCTCTGCAGCTGTCAAATGACGATTAGCCGCCGAGTGGATAGAGGATTCTAAACTCACAACTCTATTTTTTGAAGGGCCCAAAGCATCAGCTTATCCCTCAATGCTGCTGGCAATAGACCCAAATTCAGCCATTCATTCAAATCCCTGAGTAAATCAAATGTTACCACTATAAAGAACCCAACAACAACCAAAAGTAGTTTTAAATCAAGAGGTTGGGGTTTGTGGATTTTAGGGTTACAGCTACTTTCTTGAAGAAGAAGATGAAGAAGAAGAAGGGATTGGAAACAGGATGATGGAAAAACCAAAACCCTCACTACGTGGTCATAGATTTTGCCAGTTGATCACGCAAACGGTGCACGACGTGGTCGGAGATCTCGGCATGGAAAAGTTTGGGAGCAAGAACTTCGCACGGGAGAACGGGGAGAAGAAAAAGAACAGCTTGTGAGTAGGTGGAAAGGGAAAAGAGTAAAGTTACAATTTTTTTAAAAATTTTTAGCCGGTGTCACATTTTTCTTGTAAGTTAACTAATAGTTGATTAACGAAAAAATTAAAGTGTTATTTATTTTAATAAAATAAAAAAGTATAATGTAATTTTTAAAAATAAAAAAATAAATAGTAATATATAATAAAATGTGAAGAATCTAAGTGTAACTTATTCTCTTTTTTTATATTTTGTAAACCTAAAGTGATTTAAAAAAAAAAACAATTTAAAGACAGCAACAAACAAACACTTAATATTTCTTTTTACTTTTTTTAATTACCTTTTAACTTAAAATAATTTTAATCAAAATAAATATTTAGCCTTAAAGACACATACGAGTTTTCGCAAAACTAATTTGTTTACTTGCTTTTAACTTAAAATGTTTTGAAAAAAAAAAAAAAAACAATTTTAAGACACTTAACAAACAAGCAGCAAGCGCTTAATATCTGACATTTTCTGACCTCACCTTGCTCCTGGGTGGAAAAAATCAATTTTGCTTTTGAACTTTTCATCATATCAAATAAAATTGCCCCATGTGGTGGCGCAGCTCCGTAGCGGGCAACTGTTGCTCTACATGCCCACCAAAATTTGAACTTTGGGGCTTTCATCCATCTTTTCTCAATTTATTTACCCAAAAATAAATAAATAAATAAAATTACCTCATATGAATAAAAATGGATCGGGATTACATCTCAGACTCATTTAATAGGAGCTGAAATCGTGTTGTGAGCTTAATTACAGTAGGACTGCTGTGAGGCTAATTTTTTTTTATTTAGAATCTCAAAATTTAATCAGGATCATTTATTACATTGAATTCATCGAGTAGGTAATCTCTGTAAAAAAAAAATTATATAAGGAACCATTTAGGGATAAAACAAAACAGGACGAACAAGGAGCCAAGCAAAATCCACAGTAAGGATCCAAATCAGGCCAAGCAGAGAGGAACCGCAGCAATGCAAAAACAGCCGCAGCACCCATATGAACCAATTTAGTAATGAAAGCAGCCTCAACAAAAATCAAACCAACTAGATAAATGAGGCCTAGATATGAACAAGTCAAGCATCCTGCCTACAGTTGCCGCACCAACCTGCCAGAAACCAGCCAGAAAACCAGTCGCTACAACCCATCCCACGGGATAAAAACGAGGCAAACGGCAGCCCTGTAAACAAGTAAGCAACAACAAAACCAATACACACACCCACGCACGCACCCATACCCTTACACAAGCCGTAAGGGAAAGGTTATATACACGGATAATAACAACATAACCAGAAAGCAACAATTAGTTCAAAACCGGATAAAAGGCACCACTCAACTTGCAAAACCGAGAACAAGCCCCAAACCGAGAGGCCAAAAAATAAGCTACAGCTAAAACTAGGAAAGACCAAAGAACAAACATAAAAATAACCATAAAGGCTATGAACAACCCTCATAGCTAAGTACACCATATACACATGAAGCCACCAAAGCCTGTTAAGTAGGAGCAAAACCAGAACAGTCTACAATCCATGGCATCCATACCAAACTAAAGCCAAGGAGGATTCTACATGCGGGCCCTCAGAATCGGGGCTTTTTCCTTCGAGGATAGGCAGCAACACGGGACCTGAGAACCAAAGAGATATGCGACAAAACAAGAAATAGACCTCACACACTCCACTCCAGTGTATCACTCTGCTCTCCAAAAAATAAACAAGAAGCAAAGCTCACTAAAAAGCTATCCACAGCAGCTGCACAGGAAACAAACATAGTTTATAAAGTTAATAAAACTTCACATCCCTTTCTCTAGGAAAGTGTATCATTCAACCCTCAAAAACAAAATTTCCCAAGACTCACAGCTCCGTTACACCTTCCATGTTAATCTGCACAGGCAACAAGAGAGCTTACAGGTAATAAAAGTTAGAAACCTCACATACACTCTCTCAAAAAGTGTATTCCTCAATGCTCCAAAAAAATTTTCCAAACCTCACATGAAAAGCTAGCCCGTCGCTGCACAGGGAGAAAATGATAGCTAATAGTTAGTTCCAAAGATATCCGGATGTACCCCCCAACTCTCTTGAATATCTCGATTGATAGGAGTGTCCAGAACCCGGCATCTAGAGGAAACCCTCCCCCTAATTAACTCACAAATCTCCTTGAGCACCACCTCAGTACCACAACTCCTACCCTGCAATTTGCATGAATTGCGCTCTCTCCAGATACAGTAGACGGTAACAGAAAAGGCTAACTTGCGGACTATGGAACTGAGGGCAAACCCACCACTACTACTCGCAAAATGATATCACCAGTCCCTCGAGGAGGTCTCAGTGCAAATAAGACAACACTTACCTAAAACACTAGCCCACACCTAACGGGCAAAGCTACAGTTAAAGAAAAGGTGATCATGAGACTCCAAAAAACCTGAGCATAAACTACAGCTATAGTCACAGTCTATCCCAAACAACCTAAGCCTATCTCATGTATTGAGACGACCCCTAATAGCAAGCCAAAGAATAAAACTAACTTTAGAAATATGATGCTTAAACCAAACAAGATTCCTCCACACAGGGCAAGGCCGGGGGTCATAGATAGCCTCTCTGAGGGAGCCGATAGAAAAATCCCCACCATTGAGAAGCCAATGGATGTTATCAGGCTTGGAAGGATTAGGCAGAAATCGAACCTCCCTAGCCATCTCAATAAGATCCATAGAGACCGCAGAGGGCCACCTCTAGTTGCACCCATTTACAGTGCTTTGGACTCTTGCCAACCGATTAAGCCTCGAGTCACATATAATGCGAGGGCCCCTATCCTCAATGATAGAACCCCAATGGTGCTAAGGATCTAACCACAAGAAAATATCCTTATCGTCACCGACCTCATATTTGATGTAGAGCTTAATCAGAGGGCGGATCTGAAGGAGCTTGCGCCAGCACCATGAAGCCGATTGAGGGATCTTCACCGACCAAAAGGAGTTACCCCTAAGGATATTGGATTTAATCCACATACACCATAGGGAGATGTCCCCTCCGATAAGAAAAAACCAGATATGCTTGGCCACTGTGGCTTTGTTCCACATAACAAGGGATTTGAGTCCTAGCTCTCTTTTCTTTCGAGGGATACAGATCTACTCCCACGAGACCTTAGCCCCAAAGGACTTCAACTTCGGGCCACTCCATAAAAAGGCCTGCAAGAGACTTTCCATTTCCTTAAAGACCTTCTTGAGAAGAATAAATAGAGAGAACCAATAGACTTGCACAGAGAACAAGATAAATCCAATCAATTGGAGCCTACCAGTATAAGATAAAAACTTGCTCGTCCAAACTTGAATCCTTTTGGCAATCCTATCAGTAAGGGGTTTGCAGTCCTTATAGGTAAGTTTTGTAGAGATCAAAGGAACCCCCAGATACCTCACAGGAAATAGACCCTCCCGAAAGCCAAGAGTATCAAGAATCTCCTTCCTCACAGGACCCTCCAGCCCCGAAAAATATACATCACTTTTGGATGGACTAGGAGAGAGACCAAACTGCCTAGTAAAATCATCTAGCACTTTTCTAATGGCCGTAACGGACTGAACATCGGCTCTCGAAAAAATCATAAGGTCATCAGCAAAACACAAAACTCGACTCGATAATGACTCGATAAAAATGAACCAAATTATTCATGATCAGCTCGAACTTGACTCGATAAAAATTCGCTTGAGTTCGGTTTAATATAGTAAATGAAACATTCATGAACACAAATTTAGGCTCATTTATTAAACGAGTTAAGCTCGTATAAACTCAATTCAGCTCGTATAAGTTCATGAACAATTCGTTTAATAACTCGACTCGACTCGATAATGACTCGTTTTGCTCGTATGAAAAATATATAAATATATAAATACCTTATATATATAAAAAAAAATATATAAATACCTTATTCAACAATGGAAGAGTTCTTTGAAAAATATATAAATACCTTCTTCAACAATGTTGGAGTTTGGATCATTTTTTGGTGGAAGCTACATTTAACAACTTATTTTGCATCTTTCCCTATTGACCTAAGAAGAATGGAAGAGTTATTTGATAAGATTTAATTCTTTGAAGAACTCGTTGAAGATATCTCTATTAGTTTGAAGATATTTTTTTTTTTGTTCTAAGGCAATGAATGTGCAAAAAAAATTTAATTCATGAAAAATTTTTTGAATTAATTTTGGAGGGTGATGCTATTTGTTATTTGGTATAATATGGATGATGATAAAATTTTTTGGATTAGTTTTGGAGGATGATGCTATTTATTTTGGAGAGTGATGTTATTTGCTACTTGGTACAATATGGATGATAAAAAAAAAAATTGGGTTAATTTTAGAGGATGATGCAATTTGTTATTTGGTACAATATCGTTGATTAAAAATTTGATGATTTGTTTTTTGTTTGGTTAAATTTGGTTTCTTATTTTTTTAAAGGGTTCTTAAATTTTTATTTTTCTAAAACTAATTTTAAATTTGCTTTCAAATGTAAACAAGTCAAATTCGAGCTCGAGCTCGAGCTCAATTCGACTTGTTTACATTATACGAGTCGAGTTCGAGCCGAACTCAAACATAGTTGTAATTAAACGAGCAGAGCTCGAACAATAACGAGCAAATTTATTTGAACTCGAGCTGAACTTAAACACTACAAAAAAATTCTAAACTCAATTAGACTCGGCTTGGTTCGTTTACCCTCCTAATGGAAAGGTAATGGCTATGTCTTTTGAGAAATAAGAAACGGAAAAGTAATAGTGGAATTTTGTGGTCGAAAACCAATTGGGGAAGGATTTGTTTGGACTTTGGAGAAGATGGAGTAGCGTTGCATATAATTTAGGGATAGTTTGGCAGTTACAATAAAAAAAAAAGTAAAGATAATAATATCATTAATTTCAATTCAAATGAATTGGATTCACAATGTGTCTTGAGTATTAATAATTCACTCATTCTGTGATATTAATAGTCCAATTAGACTATTAATCCAGCCAATTTTACAACAATTTGATGGACTGAGTAGATTTGGAATCCAATCTCATTCCTTACACTAGCCATCAAACTAGGCCCTATGGTATTAGGAATGTAAATTTTTTCATGCACTCTGCTTCAAACATTCTGCCTCGTTGTACACAATTTTTTTTATTTTTGATAATAAATAAAGTGAAAATAGTATTTATTTTTATCGTACTATTTTTTCTTATTTCGTCTTTGATTATATAAATAAATATTTTTTAAAATATAATATATATAATTTATTTTTGAAAAACATAATAAGTCTAAAACATAAATATATTAATCTTATCTTTATTTTTTATATTTTGTATTTTTAATTTTATTAATTCAACAACTACTATTTTTTATTTTTATTATATTATCTGTAATTTTTTTATTAGTATTACACTCTTAAAGATTAAAAAATATTTTTAAAATATTTTTCTTACCGTCCCAATTTTGTTATTTTTTTTTTCATTTTTCTCATTCTCCCCCGATTAAATAGGGATGGGAATAGGAGATTTTTGGCTATCATAAGAGAATATCTCATGTCTCTTGACAGTTACACAATTATATAAGATTTTATATTTGGTAATAAATTTTACATGATCGTTTGATTGTCACAAGGGGTGTGTGCAGATTGAGTTGAGGCGAGTAAAGAAAAAAATTTCAACCAATTCACTTTTGGTGAATGACTATTTCTCAATCTACTGCCAACCTACTAATAAGCAAAACCAACGGGTTTGGTATTAATTTTTTGCGATTTAAGAGATTTAGCGGATTGAAAAGTTATAAAAGTTCGAAATTATTTTTTAAAATTAGTTTCTACAAAATAAAAAACTTATTACAATTTTTTTTAAAAAAAATCACATTTAACAAATTAAACAAAAAATTAACTAAAAATATTAGTAATCGTTCAACAACAACAACAACAACAACAATAATAATAATAATAATAATGATAATTAAATATCTCTAATACTTATTAAAAATATTCATAATATATAAAGTTATAATTAAAATTATAAATATTTTAATTTATTTATTTTATAAATTATTAAAAAAATATATAAATGTAAATATCTATATAAAGTGAAGATTCATTGTATATAGAAAATGAAATAATTAATATAAAATATTTGTATATTAAATTAATAATAAATTAAAAAAAATATAAATTCGTAACTAACCTACCACTGTTATTTTTTTACTTAATTTACTTATTTCAGCTTCTACTTACTCACTCAATATGCATGAATTAGATTAACTTTGAGCTAAATTGACAAATTAAAACAAATTGCGGAATGTTTAAGTACCCAAACTGTCACCAACAAGAATAATTATTGGGTGCAATTTTATGTGATAAATTTATGTAGTATTTTTATATAATATAATAATAATAAATTTTACAATAAAAATATAATAATTTATTTATTTTTAATAACTAAAAAATTAAAAATAACCTATATTATATAAATTATAATTTTTTATTTATTAAAAATATCACATAATATCATTTATATGATATTTAGAGAGTATTTAATAATTTTTCAACGAACACAAGTAACCAATTGGCATGCCCGTCCTCCACTAATATTTTTTCTGTGTTGGATAGATTTTTGAGGATCGCTGTTCCATAATCATAATGATATGTCAGTACTGCATCCGTGTATTGCTCTCCGCCATTCACTTTTTACCTGCTTCTTATTTTATAGGTCTCGTTTGGAATAACGCCCTCTCCAACCAAAAATTATTTAGTATTTGTCCTAGAGGCAAGTAAGACATATTTGTTTGTTTCAGAGCTAAAAGGAAGTAGGATTCCACTATATAACAATAATTTAACATAGCCTCCCGTTTGTCAACTTAATTTTAAATTAGATTTTTTTATTTAAAATTATTTTTAATTAAATAAGTAAAAAAATTG
This sequence comes from Heliamphora pulchella, assembly GCA_032270985.1. Taxonomy (NCBI): domain Eukaryota; kingdom Viridiplantae; phylum Streptophyta; class Magnoliopsida; order Ericales; family Sarraceniaceae; genus Heliamphora; species Heliamphora pulchella. The sequence continues at coordinate 15,361 of JAULJZ010163735.1, read as the reverse complement.
TTTGGTGAATTAAATTGGTAATTTTAAGTCAGAAATAATAAGTTAAAAAGTTGAGAGATTTTGGGTTAAATTCTATTTAGGTTACTTGTATTTTAATTAGTCCTACTTAAGAATGATATTTTATTAAATTTTATTTTATATTTTACATATAAAAATTACTCCGAATATAACATATACTCTCCACCAGTGAGACCCTGACCTTTTTTTTTTTGGCGTTTTTCGACACGTGTTTAGTGTTTTCGTTTCTACATGTTTATATGCGTTTTGATGTATGATCGGGTTTAAATATGTATACGGGACAGGTTCCTAAGGTCGTTGGGTGTTGCGGTGCAAATTTCAAAAATTCAAAAAAAAAGAAATTTTTCTGATCTATAAATATTTAGAATTAGATATTTTCAAAAGATATTTTCAAAATTTCTCAGTTAAGTTTCTTCATTTTTCTCTCTGCCTTCTCTCTAACTTCTCGGGGGCCCGGGGCTCGATTTTAAACAATTCAACAACCGATCCTTGTTATTGGCATCATGGTCTACGCATTCATCCGAACGAAATTTTATTCCGGTAAAACTCGATTTTACACGTGGTTTGAAGCGTCGGGTTTTTTTAACTCACCGAGGTCGAGTTTATAAGACATGAATCTCATGTCTTATAAGGGTGCTACGTATAATCGTGCGTATTTTTACCGGTTAAAAAGCATGAGATCTGATTTTGTTTCAAAAGTTGGGTTTTGGGGTTTAAAACTATTTTTCGTCGATTTCGGTTGGATGGAATCGTGTTTTGAAGGTTTCTTTCGTGGTTTTAGGGTTAGGCATGGGCGTGTGTAAGTCCAAGAGTGTTTGATAGGAGTTTTGAGGCGTTGATTCAAGGTTTGGAGGGTTGAAATCGTAGCTTAAAAACAGTTTCTAGGCAAGGTCAGTCGACTGGATCATGTTTTTGGGAGATCAGTCGACTGACTTGGTTCCGTTTTAGGTTCTTGGCTTTTCCTGAGAGTTTTCAGTTGACTGGGAGTTGGGGTCCAGTCGACTGAAGTGCTGGGCTGTGTGCTTTGTTGTTTGGTGGTTAGGTTTTGGTTTTCAATTGGTTTTCTATGGTATTCAGTTAATTAATATATGGGATTAGTCGACTGAAATACTGTTGAATTCTTTTGGGATTCGGTTGGTTTTGTTGTGGCTTCGGGGGTCGTGTTGTGGCCTTGTGTGTTTTTGTAGATGCCGTTCTCGGGTTGACGTGCATGATTAAATGTGGGTGTGGTGCATGGTTAGGTGCGTGGTGCTTATTTTTCATTGGGTACGGGGCGTGTTTGGGCCCGTGGTTCTTTTTTTTTGAAAAATGTGATGGTTTGTGAAAATCGGGGTCTTATGGGTTTAGTGTTGGCCTCCGGGTTAGACTTGGTCTTGTGGGTTGTTGATTGTCTATGTGAGTGGATGCTGGGTTATATGACGGGTGGCGTCATGATATAAAATTTATACGTGATTTTATGTATTTGTAATTCTCGTTTTATTTATGCATGATATAAGACGAAAATGTGGTCTTATATGATTTTAAAACTTAAGACGGAAATGTGGTCTTATGAGATTTTAAAATGTAAGACGGAAATATGGTCTTAAATGATGTTGATACGGTGTTAACCCTGGCTGACGATGGACGAAAACAGGGTCCAATGAATGTTAGCCCTAGCTAACGAAGGACGGAAACGTGGTCCGATATATGTTAACTCTGGTTAACAGTGCATGTGTGCGTGCGTGGAAATTGGAGGATTGAAAACGTGGTCCTAACTATGCACTTGTGTGCGAATACCTGAAGAACGGAAACGAGGTCAAGAAGAGGCATGTGTTGCGCGTGTTACACGTAATGTGTTAAGCGAATTGCATGGATTGCATGAGTTATCTTCGATTATTGTAGAGTTGTTGTTGGGGCTTGGTAAAATCGGTTTAGATATGTATACATGTGCTGCATACGTATACCTATTCTCTTTTAAAATTTTAATTTTTATAAAAAATAGATGTATGTTATAAAAGTTCTGTTATTTTTTTAAGAATTTATAAAATTATTTTATGTAAAAACACAAAAAGCTAAAAGAGGGTTCCCATACAAAACTTTTTGGATTTTTTATCTTTAAATCCAAATGTAAAAAAGTCAAGCTTTAAACTTTTTGCCAAACAAAGCCATAGCCTTTTATTTAGTTTGTTTAATTGAAAGAAAATTGAATTATCCTTTTAACTACCATAAATATTTTATCTTGAGAATATTATTATCTCACCACCTAAGTAGGTTGAGTAGTCTTGGGTATATTATTATATCACTTTTTTTTATAAATTTATAATAATTTTATTAAAATCATGTCAAAATATACAACACACTATTTATTTTTAAGTTAGTTTACTTTTAATTCATAATATTTTAGATACTAATAATCTATATACACTAGTTATTTTATAAAAATAGTCTTTCAAGCAAATGAGCGTGTATCATGTGGGCTACATGATCTTATAACTCTTAGACCAAGTTTGAGTGACAAGAATTTTGAGAAAAAATAAGACTCAAATCCTTTTTGTACTTAGAGACGGACGACCTCGAGAGAGCATACGATTAGTAGAGTAGGTGCTCCATATCGTTTCTTCTGCGTAAGTATAAGGTAATTCACAGTGCTAACTGATCAGAAGTACAGAAGTCAACCGTTACCTTAATCCTCAATCACCTGCGGCTTTCACCTTTCGCCTTGTGCTTGAAGACAAGAGACAAAGACTACCATTGGTATTGTGATTGCTAAAAAATAAATTTTTAGTAATTTAATATTTAGAGTAATCATGTTCAAACATTTAGATTAATTTAGTAATCTTATTCTGAATTTTTTTTAAAAAAATTATTAGAATTCAATATTTTCTTTTTCATAACAATAAATTTTAAAATCTAAAATTACCATGGGAAAGGCTAGAAAACAAATTCTTATTTATAATATGTTTGGTCTAGTTTTTTTTTTTTATAGATATTTTGGTTTTTTTATAAAAAAATAAAATAAAAATATGTTAAAAAAGCTAATTGATTTTAATAGGAGGCCGAATCAGTTGGCTTTTTAAAAAGATTTTAAGCAAAAGCTTTTAAAAAAAATATACTGGCCAAACCAATTAGTTTGAAAATATACTTCTTTTTTTTTTATTGCTGCTCATTTTAAATGAATGAGTATTGGAGAGCAAGAATCACATTCTAATTTCTCATCAAGATTATTGCATTCAAATACAAGCTCAAGAGTTTTGGGGCAACATGTAACCCTGCCATTGAGACAGTGAATAATTACTCCCATATGGAGTTATCTAAAAATATATTATTTCTTGCTTGTTAAAAATTAGTTTTTAAGCTATATTGTTGGGTATTTTTAAAAAAATAATTTTTGTTTTTTTTTAACAAAAAAATCAAAAACTTTTATATTAAATAAAATTACAACAATACACTCCATAAAAGTCAATTCTATTCTAATAAAATAAAACACTATAATGGCTTGTTAGCTTATTTTATTTTAATTATTTTTGTTTTTAGTAGAGATAAAAAAAAAGTCAAAATTTTCTCGTTGAGATGAATTAAAAAAATAAAAAAAAATATTGACAAAAAACAAAGATTTAAAAATGATAAAAATAAGTCAATAAAATATTTTTTGATTTTATTTTTATTTTTAGTAAACTTCTTTTGATTTAAAAACCAAATGACCAAGATCTACACATAACAAACCTAAGCCTTTAAAAAAAAAAAAAACTACGATTCAGCGTTTTTTTAGTCTTTTGTTTAATTTTACTAATCAAATGAATTTGGTATAATTTTAACCAACCACTTCTATTATTCAGTTAACGTTAGGATGATTAAATTATTTTATTAAATTAATATATTTAATAATATAATATAATTATAAATATTAAATATAAGTAGATTTTATATGAGATTCATTGCATTAATATTTATAATTATGCCACATCATTTGGTTGATTAATTTGATAAAATAATTTGATCACATTAGTGCCTATGTTAAGAATGATTATCTATTTATTTATTTTTATATTTAATAATTATTTTTTATTATTTAATTAAATTATTATAATGTTCAAATTTCTGTCACCGAAAGAAGTTATAAAAGTGAAATTTCCTCACCAAGATATTAGAAAAAACGTTCAAAAAAAAAGCGAAAATAAACTAATAAATCAAGTTTTATATTGATTACTTTCATTTTTAGTGAGTTTGTTATTTTTAGATTTACAATTATTTATTTTTAATTTTTTGCTAAGATGATTTGAAAAAAAAAAGTTTAATTAGAAAATAATCCTTTTAAAAAAATAAAAGTAAACAAAAACCACTTAAATTAGCCCAAACAGGGCAACAATTCAGTTTTGTTTTTCTGTGTCCTCGGATTCCCTACCAAAAAAACACGCCGATGGCGTGAGGTCCCAAACGTATGACTCGTACGGCCACATGAGCAGAGCAATAATTCATCACGTGACATTGCATATATGTAATATTGAATTCAATAATATAACAAAAGGTACTTTAAATAAAATAATATTAATTTATTTTTATTAAATAAAAAAATAATAATATATTCAACATGTATTAAATAATTTTAGTTATGAAAAATATTAAGTGAGATTAACTATGTAATAATTCGGAATACACCTTTCCTCCTATATATACAATAATTATATTATGTATAATATAATTATATATAATTCGGAATACACCTACCCTTATAAACGATTAAGTCTTATAATTTTTATTTTAAAAGATTTAATTTTATCAAATTTAAAATAATTATATTATGTTTAATTTATTCTTATTTAAGAATTAATCTTTTTCGTTTTGAACAAACAAAAAAATTTAAGTGATACAATTACTAAGTAATCATAACTGTTAAAAATAAGAAATGATACATTTTCATTTAACTAATATCTCAATTTTATGAACTGATAAATGTATCACTTATTGTATGAGACTAAAATTGTAAAAAAAAAATTACTACGAGATTAAAACTTTTTATCAATTGATAATAAGATTTATACTAAAATTACTCTAAAAATTATTGTTTAATATACATTAAATATTTTTATTTATCAAGAGTATTAGGTGTGATTAACTATATAATAATTTGGAATACACCTGTTCAGCTGGAGCATTTTTCGCTATATAATTAGATAAGAACACTAGATAACAATGCTATATGATATTTTGAAACTATCAAATAATTATTCTATATACAAATGAGTAATTATTTCATGCTATCAGAGTATAATGTGACAATTTTTCGTAGTGTTTTCACTTATTCTGACGGTGAAAAATTTTATAATAGCTCTGTAATAATTCACATTTGTTAGTAAATTAGCCCACTTAATATAAATTATAATTATTTATTTAACGAATATGCCAAATAATATTACTCTAAAATATGGTCCAATCAGGATGAAGCACTCCTTTTCGTTCACTCGCTTTCTAGCACGAGCCCTTCCAAGCAATTTCCAATCAATCGATTGGGGGTCGTACGTACGAGAAGAAAGAAAAAGAAAAAACACTTATCATTTGCCTTTGGAATCGACAAGAGGAGGATGAGAACAAAACTAGACAGCTATACGCGTCACATGCTGATTTAAAAAAACTCAGACAAGTATTTCTATTTTTTTTTTATAACCACATGTTATGTTTGGATTAATTATTTACCACTTTTTAGTTTATTTTGTTTGTTTTTGTAACTTTTTATTTTTATTTACTTTAGTTTTTTTGATTCACTTTGATGACAGAAATTCAAAACTAAAAAACTATTTTTTTTTTATAAAAAAGTATTAAAAACTTAAATAAGTAAAAGAAATTATCGTATTAACTTACTTAATTGGTTTTTGTTAAATACACTTATCAAATGTAGAAAAAACATGTATAAATATATTTTTTTGACGTATTTTTTTATTCGATTTATTATTCATCAAAAATATATTTAAGTCCAATGTTTTATTTCTGATTTAAGGAAAAAAAAAATCCACGCCCAAATGGGACAACGTGGCACTTAAATTTGAATCATTTACCATCCCTTTTTTAAAAAATAAAATAAAATAAATGGAATCACTATCACACCAATCTAAATCCGTCACTAAACATTTCTTTTGTTACTTTGTCTGTATTATAGGCAACCCTTAATTATCCATGCATGATGCCTGCCTCTAGAATATGCTCTTTTTATTAAAAAAGTTTGTTGACCTAAAAACATTATAAGTTTGATTAAAGAAATATATTAGATACAAAAAAAATACTTTTTTTTTAAAGAGAGATAAAAATCTCAACACAGAAAGAAGAAAATTCCTAAAAAACTAAGTCTCCATCTAGGGAGGACTATGAACCTTCAAACAAAGAGTTATTATTAAAATGCATTAAAAAAATTAGAAAATAAAAGAAAAAAAAATCAATCACCATAAGCCGCACATCGTTATTTTTTTCTTTCGCGACTAGCTAAAATGACATTGTATTTTTCACCCAATTCTCACAGATGGACTTATTGAATGTCGAAGGTGACTGCTTTGCTTCAACTTTGACGTTATTGGCGTCGGTTTACTTATGAAAATTTGGTAGATATTTGAATTTTAAAAAATTATTCAAAAAAATAAGATGGTGAAGAACAAATGATAAAAAAAAAAATACAAAAATTGCAAATTACACACAAAACAAATTATAAAAAAAAAATACAAAAAAGGATAAGAGAGTAGAATTGAAAAAAGAGAGAAAAAAGGAGAAAGAAAAGAGATTTAAGAAGAGAAAGGCTAAAATAGAATTACTCTTCTCTTCTCCCAAACTAAGAAACCTAATTTTAGCGCAAAGAGAGGAAGAGAGGGGATATCTGTAAACTCTTGAATGTGCCCTTGATCCATACTTAATTTGTGCTATAATTAGTTGGCCATTTTGGTTCTAGAGTTTTATTTGAACGGCTCAATTAATGAGTGTCCACTACTTTTAAATAATAATTACTAGCCACTGTGCACATGCATAACATGTGCAAAACATATTTTTAATAATTAAATTAGTTAATAGAATTCAGAAGATTGCATTTCTTAAATTTGTTGATAACCAAATTAGTTAATAGAAGTTATTGATTTTTTTGACATATTTTTAAATTTGTTGAACATTTTGAAAATACAAAATTTAAACAGCTTTATTATGATAAAGATATCAATGGGTACACCCATTCAAAAAAAAAAGTGAATATTTGATTGGTAAGTAAAAATGCCAATATAATCCTACAAAATATACTATGCTAAGCATCGATTTTATGTTTAATATTTTGTTTTATAATGTTTTTCATGTCAGACTTAGATGTGGTGAAATAGGGGAGAAAATGACATAAATCGGGACAAAAAAAGACAAGAAGAAAATTATTGTAAAAGTTTTGCTCGGACGGACCCAATGGCGTCCGAACGAGAATCCAATAGAAAGAATTTTGTTCGAACGTACTTCTTGGACGTCCGAATGACAAATCTATAGGAGCAAAAGCGTCCGAACGAAATCGAAATTGTTTGGATGGAATTGTGCAATTATAGTTTGAATAAAACTCTGCAACAAGGGGTATAGATAGGCCCTATAAATACAAAGCATGGGGGAATCATTCAGATAATTCCATATCTTCTAAATTTTGATCTCATACTCATCTAAAAGAAGCTCTAGAGGCTTGTGGGCAGTGTCGGAGAAGCGAAGATGGAGGCATGGGATTTCAATCTTTACTACAACTTCATGAATTTGGGCCATAGCATGAGCGGCTAAACTTCTTGTTCTTAGGGGATGATGAACCCTAGTCAATATTTTATGATTAATTTAGATTTCTAGTTCTTCTCAATTCAGATTTAATTTGTTGACTAATTTTGAGACGTTGACGTTTGATCAACGAGTTTTTAATTTAAATATTTAGTTTTTGTTTTTATTTTCTGTGATTATGAAAACGAGATCATGTAATTATTATCCTCTCTTGTTCTTAATCAAACGTGAAATATTCTTTACTTTGATACGATGAGTCATGTTTCGGATGATCCGTGCCATAATCTTGGATAGAATATGCCAAATTTGATTAGAACGTATTTTCTTGATAATCCGAGCTAGGCTTATAGTTATAACTGGATTGAATTAAACCGATTGAATGGATTAGAATCTAAATAAAACTAAAATATTTGTTAGGATGGATTCAAATCTTAGAAATCTTTCTTCTCGTCTCAATCTAATCTTTTATTTCGAATTTTTTAATTTCAAGAATTTTTAGAATATATTAAAACAAATTATTTCTCAAAGAATAATCAAATCAGAAGTTTTAATTAATAAATTGTAATTTTGCCTTTTAAATCTCCGAGTAACGATATTCAAACTTAACCGCTATTCTAGGAGTTAGTAGTTAATTTTAGGATTTTAAATTTATATTTTGGTATAGTATTACAACGAACCAGCACTCTCCTTTTATAGAATAGTATAAATATAAGGATAAAAATCTAATCGTAATACATTTTAGAAGTGGACTTATTATATATCAATACATTCTACATAAATACTAGTACATATTTTATTTATTATTCAAAATTCTATGGATTTTAACATTTTTCTTATTATAATTCCTTAGTACATGTAGAGCTTTTCATCTTCTTTTTTTTTTTTTTTTTGACTACATTGACAAAAAAAAATTAAGAATATTTTTTAAAATTAATAAGAATCACATTGATAAAAAATAAGATGATGTAAAACTAATTAAAATAGTTTAAATGGTGCTTTCCAATGAGATGATCCTCACGGCCCAAACTCAACCTGAAATAAATTAATCAAACGGTGAGAAAAGGGATGTCGGAGTGTTTCCGGCATGGTCCTCTTTGATGGTCAAGTTAGTAATCCGATTAAGTGATTGGCAAGCAAGAGAGATAGCTAGAATATTTAGGAATACATACCTTCCACCTCTGTCACATCCCTTTTTATCAGATTCTCAATACACGTGGTAGATACACTATGTACAAGCCATTAAGATTGTATGATCGTATACTCTTAATCGAAGCCATGCGTCGATTGGGATATACGCCAAGTCTGGTTAGCATTAAGAGTAATAAGGCTGATCAAACATTCGAGGATGCTTGCCGAAGTCAAAAGGAAAGGTTCGCTAGGAATCTAAGCTGGGCAGCTACTCAGGTATTCAGTCAGGTCTGGTCATCTCAATTATTTCTAATCAGGATAAGGATGTCTACCGTGTTTAATTTGGTCTGGCTCTTATCGAATTGGGCCGTCGCATGGATTGGACTTTTACTTTATTAACTCCATCGATAGTCCTCTATTCTTGATCGATGCACTACGTTGCACATGCTCGATTATGAATATACACAGAGGGCTGCTCGGATTCATGTACAGTTTGGGGGAAGTCTTTAAAATGTTCTAAAAGGTGTATGTTGGAGAAAAGAGACTCTTGAGCATCAGGTTAGCCTTTCGGTGGCTATGCCATCATAGCTGGCCGACAGCTTTTGGGGTTTCCAAGACAAGAAAATAGTGTAGTTACAATTTTCTAGGGGCAGTTCTAATACCCTTACACCTTTTTTGGACTGTGGATGGCCCCATGCACGAAAAGGTTAAAATTTTAAGTGCCAAAATCAACTTTTAAATCACAGTAAGGGATTCATTCGTATCCTAAGATCTTTTGCAAAAGAAAGAGAAAGAATTCCCAGTCAAACCTTAGAGCTCAGAGGGTTTTCGTCGCAATTCCTTCTATTTTCCACTTTAGAATTTGAAATTGGGGTAATACTTTCTCTTCCTTCTAACTTGTTCTTGATTTCCTTTTGATTTATGCAATTGGGATTTTTTTCTTTCAAATTTGCTTGCTTTTATCCACTCGCACTTCCTACAATAGTTACGGTTTCAAATTTGGGGGTTTTTTTTTTTGACCCCTTAGAAGTCCTAAGAATTTTCATTATCGTTGCCATTGGATCTAATGTCTGGTGGTAGGAGACGAATTGTTTTGTCCGGTAACTCCAACGAAGAGATGAAATCTTCCATTCTTGAAATTAGACAAAAATATCTAAACAAACCTCTCCACGCCGAAGGATTGTCATCTACTTCAAGTACCACACCAAATGTCTATTATATTATGTGGGTACAACTTCCTTCTCAGGTTGATATTCCTTGCCCTGTACCCTTAAATTCTATTCCCCAAACCGCAATTTCATTCTTTTCCCTTAGAGACAAAAGCTTGTCTATGGAGTCGTCAGAAGAAAGGTAAGTTCAGCGCCGTTTAAGCCATAGTGAACCTTCTCCTCCATCTCCCTTGGGAGGGGAGGAATTGGCCTTCCTAGAGGCCTCTATTTTTGACCATGCTCGGCAGGAGACTCTTCTTCGCCGCCCTCACTTAACCATTGGGTGTTGTCATGTGCCCTTCATCGCTGATGGAATATCCTCCACCGTTGAAGTTAGGATCTTAGCTGATTCCGGCTATAGATTTAGATTCCAGGCCTCGTTCGTTTGAAAGCGGATGACCATAACAAATAGGCCTATTCAAACCATTCAGGGGAGGTCTACTTCTTTGAGGGACCTTTTAGGTGGGACTCGAATTATCTCTACCCCCACTCGTGATGGAACTCCTCGAGTTTTTGGGAATCACACTTGGCCGGCTAATCCCCAACGCAAGGAGGATCTTTGTAGGGAGTATGGTCATGTGGCAGGCCTTTAGTGAGAAGAAGTTTTTTTTGGACCCTCCGTGAATTACTGTGGTGCTATAAGCATGCGGAGATATTATTTGGTTATGTTAGCCTCCAAGCCCGTGACAAGCGTGGCCTGATCACCAGATAATCCTCAGTGAACAAAAGGTTGAAAGAGTTGCTTTTTCTTTATTTTTGGGAAGGGATGAGAATTGCAGCCTTGGGAAGAAGTTAACAAATCTACTCCCTGAACTCAAAGGGTTTGGACCAATCCGCTAAAGGATGGTAGTACATTCTTAGTTTTCTATCTCCTCTTGATGCTTTTTTTTAGTTTGGGGAATCTGACCTTAATTTTGTGGGGGTCTTCCTTTAGATTGTGTAAGGAGTCTAGACATCTCTGAAGAGAAGAAAGAGAGAGTACAGTTTGCCTAGTCTTAAGACGATAGGAACTGGTCTACCCTGGTCATCCATGATAGTCCGAGTGAGTATGTTCCCGGCTCTAAACTTTCTTTTGCTGCCTTACAATTATTTTGCAATGCAGAGGCTAAGGAGATTTCTAGAAAGGATGGTGAACTATTTGTAATTTCATTTTTAGTTTAGTCTTGTGAATAACTCTTTTAATTCTGCCTGCTACTTTTATTAAATTTGCTGATCTGATGAACATTTGTATTTTAGAAGTAATGAGTCGAGTGAACAAGAAGGTTCAAAAGAGGTTGAAGGAAATAAAAGAGAATAGGGTTGCTCAAGGTACTAGCAGTTCTGCTCCACCCCCAACAAAGAGGCCCAGGTCTTAACCCATTGACAAAGAGATCTTGACATTTCCACTTTCAAGGAATACGTTCATGGGGTCCCTCTACTTAAGCTATGGATAAAGCTTTTACCTGTACTGATCTTCTACAGGAGTGGATTACTCTTGAGTCCGGGCCAAAGTCGGATGATGGTGTCGCCGTTCCTAATTAGGAAAAGGAGAAGAGGAAAGAAGTCGTTCCTTCTTCTCTCCCTTTTTTAGGTGCAGCTCAAGAGTTCCCTATGTCTTCTATTTTCTTGGAGGGGGACACAAGGATGAAGATGATCAAGAGTGTCATTCGACCTTGCGGGCAAAAGGTGATGAATGGGTTCACTATAAACGCTATGGCTGACCGCTTCCACCAGGAGGCGGCTAAGGTACACTCGTTGCACTCACCTCTTCTCATTCCCTTTTATTTGGCGTATGATTGTTTCTTCATTTGCATTATGCTAACCATATGTTCCTTTAGTCTTATTTAGACCATCGCTCTAGGTTGCCACATGGCTCTACGTATGAAGAAGAACCATGCCGCACTGCAGGCTGCCAAGAAAAAACTCCTTTCAGCTGATCAGAACATCAAGGTTCTAAAAGAGAAGGTTGAGTCTTTGAAGAATGAGAACTCAATTGCTTCCATGATTACTTCGCTATCATAGCCTCCTTTTGATTGATCGGATTGCTTATATTTATAGAATAGTATAAATATAAGGATAAAAATCTAATCAAAATACATTTTAGAAGTGGGCTTATTATATATCAATACACTGTACATAAATACTAGTTCACATTTTACTTATTATTTAAAATTCTAAGAATTTTATTATTTTCTTATTATAATTCTCTGTACATGTAGAGTTTTTTATCCTTTTTTTTACTACATTAACAAAACAAATAAGAACATTTTCTTAAATTAATAAGAATCGCAATGATTAAAAATAAGATGATATGAAACTAATTAAATAAGTTTAAATAGTGCCTTCTATTGAGATGATCCACACGGCCCAAGCTCAACTTGAAATGAAATCAATCAAACCGTGAGAAAAGGAATGCTAGAGTGTTTCCAGCGTGGTCCTCTCCGATGGTCAAGTTAGTAATTCGGTAGAGTGATTGCCAAGCAAGAGAGTCAGTTAAAATATTCAAGAATGCATACCTTCCACCTCTGTCACATCCCCTTTTATTAGATTCTCAATACACGTGGCAGACACACTATGTGCAAGCTGCTAAGATTGCACGACTGTATACTCTTAATCGAAGCCACGAGTCGTGTGTGTAGACACCCTAATCTGGTCAAGCCGAATCTTAAGCACCCATCTTGAATGCGCCTCAATAACAAAAAAAATGAGAATCATGTCCAAGGACACCCATAAGCAAGCAAAGATACCGAATATGGCTCAAAACCCCAAGACCTTAAACCAACCTTTAGGTCGTGATATTTTTATCATCACAGCCGCCACATTTTTGAAAACCCTAGAACAGGTCGTATCCTTATTTTCATGGCCGTAACTTCTTTGAAAGCCCTAAACTAAGCCGTGACTTTCTTTGTCACGACCTTGCCCTTTTAGTTCAGGCCATGACTTTCTTTGTCACGGCTGTGCCCTTTGTGTTCAGACCGTGACTTTTGAAAGTAACGGCTGCCCTTTTCACCACCATAAAGGTAGCTGTCTTTACTGTACAAAAGTAATAAGGCAGCCGCCGTCACTGTTACCCCTTTTTGGATAAGTGGCAGCATTCTAAAGGGTGTCTTCTCTCCTACCTTGCATATAAATAGGCATCGTTTTTGCACAGAAATAGGAAGAATCAGCCTGGATAACAAAACTCTACCAAAATTCATTCCCACCCGATGTTTCGACATTCATCCCATACTCCTCGACCTTCGTTAGTGTTCTTGCTTGTCTCGGGGGAACTTTTGGAGTGCGTTTATTAGATTGGAGGTATTATATTCTCACCACCAAGGGGTCATTCGAGTTGGATATTCACACGAGGTAACTTTAAGATCCTGCAATTCTTCTTAAACCCTCATTCTCTTCCCTTGAGGGTGTCGTGGATAAGGTCTCTATTGTTTCGTTAATTGTTTATCAATCATTTCAATAAAAATAGTTCTTTCTTTTAAATTTTCATTACTAGTAGTATCTTTGTAGTCTGTAGTTTTACATATTCACATTTGTTTGTATTCTGTTTTGATGCGCACAAGTACACTGAACACATTAGAAGTTTATTGAGGCATTGGAACCTCATGACCGTAACTTTGTGTGTCCCGGCCAAAGGTTCTGTTAAACCCATAGTGACGGCCACGCCATTTTTATAAGAGCTGCTACATTTATGCCTCTTTACATGGTGTGGCGTTGGAATTTAGGGGTCATTTTGAAAAATATTCAAAATAAAGAATTCAAAAAATATTTAGAAAAATCTTTTAACACATTGAAAATCAAATTTTGAAAATTTCTTTTGTTGAAAATAGAGTCGCCACTTAATTTTTAAAAAAAACTAAGAAAAACAAAATTGGCTACTGATCTTTAAAACGTTAACCAGAGAAAAAGAGTTCGGGGGCTAAGGTACGAATCATGGAAGGTGTTAGGCACCCCGTTTGCCCAACCATAAGATTGGCCTCTACTAATCATCATTAATTCTTTAGTATGATTTCTCAAATGCATGCAAATAAAAAAAATAGAGGTGAAGAGAGAACATTCAAAATCAAGTATAGAAAATACATAAAATATGTATATAACATTCCAAAACACATAAGTGTCAAAAGAAAAATTCTAAATCCTATGGCATGCAATTTCTATCTAAAGGATACATGAAATATACCCACATGCAATATTATTTAAGCAATTTAAATTAACATGATTTGGTTAAAATAATAAAATGCTAAAATTGTTAAAATTATCTAAACATAGATTGCAAGCAAAAATAAGCTAAAGGCATGATTTTAAAGAAAATGACCAAAATATGTATAATACCAAAACGAACTAGGTAGAAAATACACTAAACTAAGAAGAAAGTAAACTAGGTAGAATTGAGAAATACATACAAAAGAAATTATTAAAAAAAAATTTGCTAACAAAAGAAAAGAAAGGGTTTTATACTTAAAGAAAAATTAAAGTTTCAAAAGAAAAGAAGAAGATTTGACAAGATAAGAAGAGTAGAAAATGCTATTAAGAAGAAAATCTAATTATTTACATAAAAGATGAAAATAAGAAGAATAAAAAGAACATTAAAAGATATTTTTATGATTTTATGCTTTTTGTAGTTAATAGAAGAAAAAAATATATATTATAGAAGAAAAGTTAAGCTAATAAAGGAAGATTTTTAGAATAAAAAGAAAATTTAATTATTAACATTTTACATTTTAAAAGAGAATAAAAGAAAAAGAAAATAAAATAAAAGAAAGAAGTGACATGAAAAGGATAATTGAGTTTTAACTATTATGAGAAAAGAAAATTGTAATACTATTTAAAAGTGAAAATTAACTTAAAAGTCTTTTTGTGATTTTTGGGTTTAACAAAAGAATAAAAAAAATACTATAAAAAGAAAATTAAGCTAACTTCAAAAGAAAAGAAAAAAGAAAATGTAACATTTAAAAGGAATTTAAACTAATAATAAAATGCTAGGAAAATAAATTACACTAATATTAAAAAAAAATAAAAAGAAGATGAAAAATAAAAAATCAAATGGTTGTAATATTGACAATTACAACCATTTTATGTAAGTGCCTTAATTATAACAATTAACAACATTAACAAGTTGTAATTACTAGGAATGTTGACACTATTTAATGATTTGATTAAACTTAATTCAAATAAGCAAATAAATAAACAAATAAGCTAAATGAAATGAAATACTAGAACATAAATAAAGTAATTAATAAGTAAAGTAAGAATGTAATTAAAAGAAATACGTAAATTGAAATTGAATTTTA
>JAULJZ010163727.1:0-26127 GCA_032270985.1 Heliamphora pulchella | reverse complement strand
GTGAATTAATTTATATAGTCAGTATAAAATTAATTATCCCAATGTGTTCCGTTCAATACACACAAAGTGTACTAGTAAAGAGAGTCGGAACAATAGACGACGCTATTATCTGTTCTCCATAACCAAGATAGACCTAATAAAACTCTGTGCTACAGTCGTACTGATGGTATGTCCATTTCTATCTAAACTGTGAATATAAAACTTATAATCTGCAAGAACCTAAAATCTGATCTTCTGTGTGCAAGTTGTACTCTACACACCAGATTAAATACTGTACAGAATAAAGAACATCCATGCATAACATTAAATAAATGATATTACATATATTGCTCATTAAGATTCTCATAAAATGATAAATTAATTTTATTAAAATAAAGTTAAATACTAAAAATATAATTTTCAGTATACCAACTCTAACAATCTCCTATTTATACTCAAATTCATGCTACCACATATCTGACTTCCATACCCTCTACAGGACTATCAAAAATCTTAGCTGGTAAGCTTTTTGTAAAAAGATCTGCAAGGTTGTCTCCTGATGCAATCTTGGTCACAGCAACATCACATGTCCGTATAATTTCTCGTATCAAGTGATACTTACGCTCAATGTGCTTTCGTTTCTTGTGGACTCTTGGTTGTTTCAAGTTTGCAATCGCTCCGCTATTGTCACAATAAAGTGTAATAGCCGACTGAACTGAAGGGACCACGTCTATATCCAATCGAAAGTTCCTGAGCCATACGGCCTCCTTAGTAGCTTTAGAAGCTACCATGTACTTAGCCTCCATAGTGGAATCAGCAATGCAAGACTGTTTGATACTCCTCCAACTTATAGCTCCACCTCCTAAGGTAAACACATAGCTTGAGGTAGATTTACGAGAATATTTGTCTGACTGAAAATCTAAGTCTGTGTACTTTAAAGGTACTAGACTGTCTACCTGGTAAACCAACATATAATCCTTATGTGACACCCCGTCATTCGGGCACGTTAGGACATACATAAATATAAATAAAGAGATATTCTAGCCGTTCATTCATATTTACATACATTAGTTATTACATTATAAAAGAGTTCTGAACCGATCAAAGTACTTAACTCTTACAATTTTATCAAGAAATTTCAAAAATTACACTAAGCACGAGAGAACTGAATATAAGAATAAAAGCACAGGTCTCGACTCCTTAGAATGCATTAGCGAAATTCACGTGCTCTTGGAACTCACCATGTTCTTCAGACTCTTCTTCTCCCTCTGGGATGACTTCCTTCAAGAACTCCTCCTCACTTGTGGCACGAATGCCATGAGTCAAGGCCCAGAAGCAAAACACTATAACCTTCTAACTAATATCACGGCACAAAATTCACCGCAACACATACCATATAACACCTAGTACAGTTTATAGTCAAGGAGATAGACAAATTTATGACAAGATAGCAGATAAGTCAATAAACATGTGTATATGAGATGCCGTAAATGTAATGCAGATGCCCAACCCAACATGCACCCAGATTCATAATAGGAATTCCACACCGGGAATTACCAAAGTAGACTTTCACGGGAATTTGATCGCTAAAGCCATCATCGCGCCTCATTGCGAATAGTAACCACATCGCCAGGCATCATGCCACAGTTGATTTACTCAATGGCAACGGCGTGGGGTCTGCGCCAATACTCCAGGCAAACAATATTCAATAAACCAAATCTATAACACCGGGGACGCACCCAGGGTGTACAAGGGGAATTCATCCCAAGCGATTTGTCCCACCTTAAGACTCGTGACGCCTTTGCCGATGTCAACCCAAAGTCTAAGAGAAAATCAAGAGAATTCAAGAGACATTTCACATTATACAAAGTACCAAGATGAGGGTTTTAGGACCGCTATAATTGAGCTCTTCTCTGAAGTTATCACCGGAGTGGGATTAGGTTTGCCGAATTAGGCTCTCTCCGAAATTACCCTTCAACACATCGCGGCAATGGGTTTTAGGTCCACCATAATTAGGTTCTTCTCCGAAATTACCACTGTAGTGGGATTAGGTCCGCCGAATTAGGCTCTCTCTGAAATTACCCAATTTGCCCAGGCTATCGAAATCAGAATACTAGTGATGATCCCATGGTGCCCAACAGTATCCATAAACCATTTCAAACACCGGGGACGCACCCAATGTGAACAAACCAAAACATTTTTGAAAATGGCAACCAGGGACACCCTAGACTTAGAATCAAGAAGGACAATCTCTATACAGCCTATCCCAACAACAGTTTGCATAGATGGACTCCAGTATGCCAGGATGCAAGTGACAATGCTCATAATGTGTGCCATCGATCTCAAGTGCAACAATTTATAGCATGGCATTAACTAGCATGGCAAGGTTCATGGTACAATTCGCAAAGCATAAGGTATAAGTATGTGAAGCACAAGCTACAATTCTCATGATATGATTCAAACATGATAGCATGAGTTCTAAATTATCATATATTTACTTAAAAACACTAATTGACGAATTCAAACCGTTCATCATACAAAAACTTGGGTCTCATAGCAAAAGGTACTCAATTAACACTTAGTTACTTTTAAGGCCAAAATTAAGTATTAAATTAAAAGAGCTGACAAGGTTTTCGGGTATCTAGATTTGGAATCAAATTATGATTTTAAAACACCATTTAGATCAAAATATTTCCTACAACTCTCATGTTTAACACCAAGGCCAAAATCTAAGACAAAAGGGTGAACAAAACATCCTAAGCAAAAACGGTTCAGCACTTTTCTCAAGATTTTACTAAAAATATGCTTTTGTTGGTCTCGGGTTTGGGGTATCATATCAAGTCAAAATGAGCCCATTTTTAGTTTGTTCTAGTTCAACCAGTCCCCTACAAGTTTAATGTTTAGAGCTAAGGGTAGTTATTTGGAACAAGTTAGACTTTTTGGCCATTTTGGAAAATAGATTCTGTCAGCCGCCAAAACTCAGCAGAGCCGGTTCTGAATAGAGGGTTTGAAATGGTTTTGGGGTATCATCCCAAGGATTTAAGATTTTTTTTTTAAGCAGCAAGTGTTTCAATAGGTTAGCTACAATGTTCCTGTAGACCACTCTTGGAATAGGTCACTAATATAGGGGTTTTGGGCTATATAAACATATGTGACAGAAGTGTCCCTTGAGGGCTAAAACTCAATAGAGACTTTCAAAGGAGTTTTGACCTAACTAAACTCAATATTTTGTGCTCATATTTGTTGGGTAGCTAGATATACATGTTATCTACAACTTTCATGTTTTAACCAAAGTTCGGATCTCACTTTAAATTAGGATTTCTAACTCAGTAGTGTTGACTGGTCAGAAAATGACACACTTTGGTAAAATTGCAATATCTCGAGTTCTACGTATGAAAATGAGTTGAAAACAACTTTGAATGAAATATAACACAAAAAGTTAAATCTAGATACAAAGAACATGCTTAGATCAATTTTCTACATTGAGGTCTGGCATTCCAAATGTCAGGGCAGAAACATTTATGTTCTCAAAAATCAAGTCTCTTAGGGTTCAAGTCTTCTACTTATGTCATGTTAAGTTTTGGTTTCATTTCATTGCATGCTTATGTTTTAGACTTTAATATCAAGGCTCCAGAATACTTAGAAGTCATCAAGCTCAAAGATAACAACGTACAACTGTTGGCCTAACTAGGTTTCAACCTATTTTGATGATAACATACCAAAGCTTCTAATTATGCAAATTGAGTGTGTTCACAGAACTTTAATGGCGCAAGCACAATTGGGAAAGCAAAATGGAAGCCATGAAGCATGAAGATCATATATAAGTGGCTAAGATCCATGGAGCACGAGAAAAGCTAAGAAGAAAAGAAAAGAACTTGAAGGACTTGAAGATTTTCCAAGTATAAATGCACTATGACCTATGTAAGTTTACATACCATTGATTATATGTGTGAAAGCTCATAGGAGACCTTAGTTTGACCCTAGGTGCTTAATATTTCATGGAAAATCATTTTCAAAGTATAAAATGTGTTTTAAAATGTTTCAAAAGAAGTTCGGCCAAAAATATGCAAAAAAGTGTGTGAAGAAAATTGACATACCTTCTATTTTTTTGTCATAACTTTTTGTACAAAATGATTGTTTCTATGCGGTTTAAACCATTGGAAAGTAGACTTCCGGGGCTTCAATTTGAACACAAGAATGACCCTATTCGGAGTCTGGATGAAGGAGTTATGGTCATTTGAAGTCGGGAAAATTGAGCAGTCGCGATCCAGTCGACTGATCACTGGATTCAGTCGACTAAAGGATGGCCCAGTCGACTGAATGGGCTTGTCCAGTCGACTAAACAGGCTATAATTTGAATAATTTTTGGCTGCAACGGCTAGTTTGACCATTACCACATTTATCCCAACGGCTAGTTCATGTTTTTGGCCTACAAATAGACCCCTTAAGTCTTGAAAAACACATAGGAAAGCCTTCCATCATACTCTCTCATATATATCAATTTTGTGCTTCAAATTCTTCATTTTTATGAATTATTTTTGAGAGAAAACCTTAGAAACCTTCCATTGAGCTTTTCACTTGTACATCATTTGGAGTGAATATTAGTATGCTTCATTTGTATTAATTTGCTCACTAAAGGAGCCGATCTTGTACATCCAATTTGGATTCTACTCTTGTATTCTTGTTGTAACTTGAGAAGGTGATTCTCACGAGAGGCCACTCCGCCTATTGAAGGAGAGAGAGAACTCCGCCTATAAGGAGGGACTTGAGAAGGGGACATTCTCAAGAGAGACTACTCCGCCTAGACTAAGGAGAGAGACTGCTCTCCCTATTGAAGGAGGAATAGTGAAAATTCTCATAGTGATTGGCTTGAGACAAGGATGTAGGTCGTTGCGCCGAACCTTGTAAAAATCGTGGTGTCGTATTTCTATCTCGCTTTACTTTTTATTCTCATTATTATATTTTTGTTTATATTATCATCACAACACTTAAAATCTATACTTGAATCATTCACTATTAAATTTTATACTTGTATTTTAATTTGTAAATCAAGAAAGATTTGAATCAAGTAATTTCATTTTTTAAACAAAAAGTTTTTTAATCTTGTGAATTAAAATCTAAACATACATTTTAAATCCTCAAACAAAGAAGTTTTGAATCTTGCTTATAAGTGAATTAAAATCTACACTTGTGTTAATATTTAATCAAGATTTTTTTTTAAATATCCAATTCACCCACTCTTGAGATTGCACATATACTATCAACAATAACATCTCATATCACCCATAAACATAACAGCCTCAAATTTCCAACTACGACGCATTTTCGGTTTGATTTTGGTTCTTGATTTTCAGAGTGTTTAAAGGGATGTGTTGGGGGATATTTTGAGGGTTATTTGACATAAGGTTTAGAGGTTTTACTTACTTGCTTGAGGGCTCAAGGGATGGTGGTATGGAAGGACTTAGCTTTAAAACAAAATACCACTTGATTCTTAGCTCCCTTCTTCCTTCTTTTTCTCCCTCAAACTTATAGAACACTTCAAGAACTATGAAGGTTTGGTCCCTCACCTCTCTTGCACAAAATTATGAAGGGAAGAAGAGGGTGTTTGGCTTGGTTTATATAGGCAAAGGCTAGGGGACAAAGGGGAGACAAAAAGTACCCAAAAAAAAGACTTTTCTTCATTTTAATTAATGAGATGTGAGATGATTTGAATGAGTTCATTCTTTGAGGGTTAGAAATCAAATATGGGGAAGATAAATATAGCTAGGGGGACTGTTTGGGGGACAAAAACCTGACCCCACATCAATCAAGGGGTTTTACATTGGTTTGTATGCCCTTTTGTACAAGAAAATGCATTAAAAGTTAATTTGGTGTATCTTTTTTGTGTCTTTTTCTACTGAGACCTATTATATTAGTATGTTTATCATAAATATAGTATTTACATGTATTATCATAGTTTTCATACCAATTGATTAAATAGATGTAGTCTTTTAAGTCAAATTAAGCTATTTTGGCAATATGTGACTTTTTGACTTATTTTGTTGTGTATGAACTTCATTAATGATTTGTTTGATTTTTTTGACCTATAACACTATATTATTATGTATATGACTTGTTCAATAAGTATTGGATCATCATAATACTTAATTTAATACATTTGTCATCATTTTAAGCTAAAAAAAGAAAAAAATTATTTTTTGGCACACTTCCCAAGGTGGTTGGCTACTAAGGGGAATTTTTGGCATTTTTGATATTATTTTGTCTTTTGTTACTTAATTAAACTTAAATTCTTCATTTAGGGTATCCATGTGTTAAAATTTTGATTTTTAAGATTTTTTGCTGTATTAGGAGCAAAATTGTCATTTTATCCTATTTATGAGAATTTTTTATTTTTAATTTATTATTTCATGATATTTACTTCATTTATACTGTTAAAAGACTCTCCGAATGCTTCAGTTTTGTTGCCTGAATTTTGAACCTTTTTAGGATTTTCAGGCTGAACTTAGGGTTTTCGATTCGAATTAGGGTTCTGAACTTCTTCTGGGTTCTATGGTCTCGTGGACTATCCGTCACTAACACTAGGGTCCGAGCATAGTCTTTACACAGGTCATTATTAACCGGGTTATCACAACTAGAGTTTGTACCGGGTCGTTACTAACTACCCCCCTTAAACAAATTTCGTCCCCGAAATTTCGCCCCATACTTCATCGTATGGAAGGTTGAGGATGATTTACTATCATTGTGCCTTTTCGTTCTCCAAAATTGTGTCCTATTTACTTGAGTCGTTCTTTATTGCGGATGTGGATAAGGTCGGGCTCATATGTTCAGCACTTAGAGTAAAGGTTGTTTTGTCCCACTAACATCTTAAACTGATTACTACCAAATCTTCAAGGACTATGCCACATAACAAGTTAGCCCCAAAAAGTTCATATCTCTATCACGTTAGTTGGCCTCTTCCCATTAACTGTTACTTCTACTTCTGTTGGGTCCACTTGAATTTCTTCTTCAGATATAACATGACCTAAAAATATCACCCGGTCCAACTAAAACTCACACTTACCAAGTTTTACATACAACTTGTGCTTTCTTAGGATCTACAAAAAACTTCAAATGTTTCATGTGTTCCTCTTCACTCCAAGAATATAACCGAATATCATTTATCAATATTATTATAATTTGGTCTAGAAAGCTTCTGAACACCCAATCTATCAGGTCCATAAATACAGTAGGTACATTCATTAACCCGAAAGGCATCACCACAAATTCATAATGCTCGTAACGAGTCCTAAAGGTAGTCTTGGGTATATCTAACTTCAACCCTTTCAATTTATGGTATCATGACCCCAGTCTATCATTGAGAACACGTTGGCTCCGAAACACAACTTACATCGAGTACGACTTCCACAAGCGATCATGTCTCTAAACTATCCCACCACCGAAACTGATTTCGAACATTTTTCACTTATGTCTGGAAAGACTGTCACTCTACCAATAACAAACTCATTGCTATATTCAAATGTATGCCAAAGACTACTTCCCGATCGACTAACGACTATTAACTTGAAATCACATCACCACTTTGTGTTGGACTACTCCAGCCTTACTACCATCAAGATTAATACCGCCACTTGAACCTAATGAGTCACTAAGGCTAAACATACCACATAGCCTAAATGCTTCCCAGGTATATACTTACCCATATGAATCCAGTCACAATCTCGTCACATATTTCCTTCACGTACGTAACATCCACCCTACAATCCTTTAACTGAACAGTATTAACTTCTGATTATAAAGTCTCTTATCATCATCACTCAATCCCTTCATACATTTTCTACCACACAATCGAACCAAGAAACATTTTTGCACTTTAATTATTTCATCTTACCCACATTCTACCAAGACACTCGATTCACTCAAGGCCAATTACAAAAACAACATACCCATGAATTCGTATAGTCTTACTTATGCTTCTACTCTCCTCATCCAAACACTTATTCCTCTCATACATACAGTTCACACGTTCTCATAAGAATTTTTTTTCTTTATACTAGCAACATTTACTCACCAATCTAAACAAACTTGCTCTAACGGGTCACATCACAAAATATTTTCGAAAGCAAATTCCTTGTGACTCACATCGATACCATAACAAAAACCAAATACCACTCCATAAGAGTTACACGGTCTAGACGTCAAACGAATACAAACTGATACTTTAAGAACCTACCATGTGAATAACTTAGTCTGTCTAAAATGCGTACTCCACCTTTCAAACAATCTTCAGCATCAAAGGGACTCACTATTTCAACAAACTCCTTGGCACCCAACTCCTTGAATTGCTTAACTAAAGAGTTACCAGTTTTTGAGGTGATTTTGATAATCCTGATGACGAAGTCTGTAATCATATACTTATATTTTCTCTCTAGTCTTTCCAAAGGTTGCTCCATTCCTCTTGGCTTCTACCATATGTTCTTAACGTGCTAGAACATTGGGTTTGAATATCTCTTCCAATAATTGGATCGTTTTCTCAGGCGGTTGGTCATTCCAAGGTAAAATGAACATGATAAAAGGTATGGTTATGGTAATTACCTAGTCATGTGATCTATGTGACTTGGTGGCTAATTCTTCATCAGGCTCTAAACATTCATTATTGTGATCAAGATTCTTCGTTCTTTGATAGTGATGGTAAAAACCCGGACTCTTAACACTTCGGTGGGAAAGTTGGCGTGAATATCGATGTATATAGACGTACCTCATTTGCTAGCGTACTAAGGTTATCGTGACTTCGGGGCTGTTTCTCATTTTTCACTTCCTTAGTATTGGTATCTATCTTATGCTTCCTGATTTATCGAAATAGGTGGGCCAACTATGAACTAGTCTTAGGGAAGTTTGAATTTGCCACATGGTGGTGTTGCGAATTCCTTGGTGTGAAGCTGTCATTTCTAACTTTAGATTGCGGATGGCATAATCGTATTTGTCGGGGCCTTTAAAAAATATAGTTAGTTGAATAAGCCTTTACTTAACCATTCTTGCAGTTGGGAGTCTTGATTTTCAAAACTTTGTTAAACGCAGACATTGACAGATATTCTAAGTCGTGACATCTAGAAGAAATCTATTTCACGCTTGAAGAGGTGTTAGAAGGTTTTCGTGCATCGTCTTAGTTTTCCGTGAAAGCGCTAAGGCCTAATGACGTAATATCCTGACGATCATTGTTACCAAGAAATCTATGGGGCAAGGTTTTGAAGGTCGACAGTCAGAAACATGCGCGAGATTAGAACGTCTTAGGGTGGAACCCAGTTAGTTCAAAGATAGGTCGGATTAGGGCAAGGGGTCAAGGCTAAGGCAATTACCATTGACACAAATTGAGTGGTCATTTGGAGTTCAAATGTAGGAGAAACAAGAAGAGGACAATGAACAATACTTTAAACAAGTGTCCTCGAAACTAATCTAGTACAATTAAATTATGATAAAAGAGATGTTTAAGTAAAAGGGGCAGCCAAACTAGATAGTTGCCCTAAAGTTATGTCAGCCTAACGTACTTCAATTCAAGCATCCAAGTCTACTTTCCTGGTATAAATTTTAAGAGTGTACGAAGAATTTCACAAAATTACTGCAACAAATTGTGGTTTCAGAATTGAGAGAAATGAACAATGGTAGAAAATTTTATCAATGTCGAATTTTTGGAACGGGTACTTAACAAAGAATTAATATCGAGTTCTACAAGAGAAGAGTTAGTTCATTGATGATGACTCAAATCGGAGGAGAATCAAATGCGAATACCGGCCATTATCGAAGTATGAAAACTTAAAGACAAGGGTACTTTCTAGGATTAAATTTCGAATAGGGTTATCAACAAGACTTGGTTGCATAAGAGTTACCGACGAATGACACTTGACGGTACTGTTGAGGACTGATGATATAAGAAAGAAGGACACACAAAAGAACATCAAAAAGTTAACACCGGGATTTGGGGTAAATGAGAAAATGACTTATAAGGATGAAGTCATGGGGTTCTAACGGTGTCTCTCGAGGTGATATCTATAACTTCTCCTAGTGCGTACTCATGTCTACCCCCCTTAAAATAAGATAACTAGTTGCATGAATCTCCAATCTTCGATCTTAATGCCCTTACTCGTCTTTTGCATGTAGACTCCTTGTTGTTCCCGAACTTGGTATCGTCCAGACGCGACTAGCTATAGGACTTAGATGCATCAATTTTTTAGTTTTTATAATGTATAGATGATAATAATAATTAATACAACGCATCCTATAGAGCTCCAACGCAACAGAATGCACGATTTTCCATAATCCAAGGCCTGAAGGTTCACTAAACCTGGGCTCTAATACCAACTGTGACGCCCCATCATTCGGGCACGTCGGGACATACATAAAAAAATAAAGGGATATTCTAGCAATTCATTCATATTTACATACGTTAGTTATTACATTATGAAGGAGTTTTGAACCGATCAAAGTACTTAACTCTTACAGTTTTACCAAAAAATTCAAAAATTACACTAAGCACGAGAGAACTGAATATAAGAATAGAAGTAGAGGTCTCGACTCCTCAGAATGCATCAATGAAATTCATGTGCTCTTGGAACTCACCATGTTCTTTAGACTCTTCTTCTCCCTCTGGGATGACTTCCTTTAAGAACTCCTCCTCACCTGTGGCACGAATGCCATGAGCCAAGGCCCAGAAGCAAAACACTCTAACCTTCTAACTAATATCACGGCACAAAATTCACCGCAGCACATACCATATAACACCTAGTACAGTTTATAGTCAAGGAGACAGACAAATTTATGACAGGATAGCAGATAAGTCAATAAACATGTGTATATGAGATGCCGTATATGTAATGCAGATGCCCAACCCAACATGCACCCAGATTCATAATAGGAATTCCACGCCAGGAATTACCAGAGTAGACTTTCACAAGAACTTGATCACCAAAGCCATCATCGCGCCTCGTTGCAAATAGTAACCACATCGCCGGGCGTCATACCACAACTGTTTTACTCAATGCCAACGGCATGGGGTCCACACCATACTCTAGGCCATCAATATTCAATAAACTAAATCTGTAACACTGGGGGCGCACCTAGGGTGTACAAGGGAAATTCATCCCAAGAAGTTTGTCCCACCTTAAGACTCATGATGCCTTCGCTGGTGTCAACCCAAAGTCTAAGAGATAATCAGGAGAATTCAAGAGACATTTCACATTATATAAAGTACCAAGATGAGAGATTTAGGATTGCCATAATTAAGCTCTTCTCCGAAGTTACCACTGCAGTGAGATTAGGTCTGCCGAATTAAGCTCTCTCCAAAATTACCCTTCAACACATCGCGGCAATGGGTTTTAGGTCCCCCATAATTGGGCTCTTCTCCAAAATTACCACTGCAGTGGGATTAGGTCCGCCGAATTTTGCTCTCTCTGAAATTACCCAATTTACCCAGGCTATCGAAATCAGAATACTAGTGACGAACCCATGGTGCTCAACAGTATCCATAAACCATTTCAAACACCAGGGACGCACCCAAGGTGAACAAATATAAACATTTTCGAAAATGGCAACCAGGGACGCCCTAGACTTAGAATCAAGAAGGACAATCTCTATACAGCCTATCCCAACAACAGTTTACACAGATGGACTCCAATATACCAGGATGCAAGTGACAATGCTCATAATGTGTGCCATTGATCTCAAGTGCAATAATTTATAGCATGGCGAGGTTCATGGTAGAATTCGCAAAGCATAAGGTATAAGTATGTGAAGGACAAGCTACAATTCACATGATATGATTCAAATATGATAGTATGAGTTCTAAATCATCATACATTCACTTAAAAACACTAATCGACTAATTCAAACCGATCATCAAACAAAAACTCAGGTCTCATAGCAAAGGGTACTCAATTCACACATACTGACTTTTAAGGTCAAAATCAAGTATTAAATTAAAAGGGCTGACAGGGTTTTGGGGTATCTAGACGTGGAATCAAGTTATGATTTTTAAACACCATTTAGGTAAAAATATTTTCTACAACTCTCATGTTTAAAACTAAGGCCAAAACCTAAGGCAAAAGGGTGAACAAAACATCCTAAGCAAAAACGGTTCAGCACTTTTCTCAAGATTTTACCAAAAATATGCTTCTGTTGGTCTCGGCTTTGGGATATCATATCAAGTCCAAATGAGCCCATTTTTTAGTATGTTCTAGTTCAACAAATCCCCTATAAGTTTCATGTTTAGAGATAAGGGTAGTTGTTTGGAAGAAGTTAGACTTTTTGGCCATTTTGGAAAATAGGTTCTGTTAGCCGCCAAAACTCAACAGAGCCGGTTCTGGACAGAGGGTTTGAAATGGTTTTGGGTATTATCTCGAGGTTTTAAGGTCTGATTTTGTGGCAGAAAGTGGTTCAATATGTTAGCTACAATGTTTCTGTAGACCAATTTTGGAATAGGTCACTAAAAATAGGGGTTCGTTCTGGGCTATATAAACATATGTGACAGAAGTATCCCTTGAGGGCTGAAACTCAACAGAGATTTGCAAAGGAATTTTGAACCTATCAAAACTCAATATTTTGTGCTCCTTTTTGGTGGGTAGATAGATATACATATTATCGACAACTTTCATATTTTAACCAAAGTCCGGATCTCACTTTAAACTAGGGTTTTCAAGTCGATAGTGTTGGCTGGTCGAAAAATAACACACTTTGATAAAATTGCAATATCTCAAGTTTTACTTATGCAAATGAGTTGAAACTAATTTTGAATGAAAGATAACACAAAAATCTAAATCTGGATGTAATGACCCGGTACAGACCCTAGTTGTGATAACCCGATTAATAAGGACCCGTGTAAAGATCCTGCCCAGACCCTAGTATTAGTGATGAATAATCCACAAGGCCATAGAGCATGGCCGAGGTTCAGGATCCTAACTCGAACCGAAAACCCTAAGTTCGGCCCGAAAATCCTAAAAAGGTCCAAAACACAGGCAACAAAATCTTAGCACCCGAAGAGTCTCCTAACATTCTAAATAAAGTAAATATCATGAAAAAAATGAGTTAAAAATAAAAAAATTCTCATAAATAGGGTAAAATGACCATTTTGCCTATAATACAGCAAAAAGTCTTAAAAATTCAAAATTTGACATATGAAAATTCTAAATCAAGGATTTAAGTAAAATTAAGTAGCAAAGCACAAAATAACATAAAAATGCCAAAAATACCCTTAGTGGCCGACCACCTTGGGAAATGTGTCAAAATGTGACTTTTTGCTTTCTTTTTAGCTTAAAATGATGAAAAATATATTAAATTAAGCATTATGATGATCCAATACTTGTTGAACAAGTAATATACATAATAATATAGTGTTATAGGTTAAAAAAAGCAAACAAATCATTATTAAAGTTCATACACAACAAAATAAATTAAAAAGTCACATATTACCAAAATAGCTTAATTTGACTTGAAAGACTACATCTATTTAATCAATTATTATGAAAACTATGATAATACATGAAAATACTATATTTCTCATAAACATATTGAAATAATAAGTCTCAGTAGAAAAAGACACCAAAAAGATACTTCTAATTAACTTTTAATGCATTTTCTTACACAAAGGGGCACAAAAACCAAGAAAAATCCCTTGATTGATGGGAGATCAGATTTTTGTCCCTCCAAACTGAACCTAGTTGTATTTTAGCTTCCCTAAATCTGATTTTGTCCCATAACAACTTGAACTACATTAATGAGCCCATGTGATGTGTGAGGAAGAAAGGAAACAAAAAAGTATCTTTAATTAATTACCTTATTCCCTAGTACTTTCTATATAAGCTAAGCCCAAACACCTTCTTCCCCTTGACTATTTCGGTGGAGAGAGAGGGAGAAAGACCATATTTTATTGGTTCTTGAGGGAGTTTAAGAGAAGAAAGAAGAAGAAGAAGAAGAAGAAGAAGAAGGGATTCAAGAAAGGGGTCTTTGGAGACCATGGTTTTAAAGCTAAGTCCTAATCCATCCTCCACCATTCGTTGATCTCTTAAACATGTAAGTAAAATCTCTAAACCTTGTAGCTAATATCCCTTAAAATATCCCTCAACCCATCCCTTTAAACACTTCAAGAATCAAGAACCGAAATTAAAACCGAAAAGGCGTCGTAGTTGGAATTTGGGACTGTTATGCTTGTGAATGATATGAGATGTTGTTGTGTGTTGCTAACCTTGAGTTTGATGACATCTAAGTGTGCTGGAGCCTTGATATTGAAGTCTAAAACACAAGCGTGTAAAGAAATGGAACAACAACTTGACATAACATAAGTAGAGGACTTGAACCCTAAAAGACTTTATTTTGGAAAACTTTGATGTTTCTGTCATGAGATTTGAAATGTCATAACTCAATGTAGAAAATTGATCAAAGTATGATTTTTATGTCCAGAGTTATATTCTTGTGTTATCGTTCATCCAAAATTGGTTGCAACACGTTTTCATAACCAGAACTCATGCTATTGCAATTTACCAAAGTGTGTCATTTTTTGAACAGTCAACACTATCGACTTGGAAACCCGATTTTAAAATGAGAACTGAACTTCGGTCAAAACATAAAAGTTTGAGATAACATGTATATATATCTAACCACCAAAAACAGAACAAAATATGTAGTTTTGATAGGTAAAAATCCCTTTGAAAGTTTCTATTGAATTTCAGCCCCCATGAAAACTTCTGTCACATATTTTTATATAGCCCAAAACACTTATTGTTAGTGATCTATTCCAAAAGTGGTCTACATGAACATTGTAGATAACATATTGAAATAGTTTTTGCCTAAAAATCAGACCTTATATCATCTGGATGATACCCCAAAATCGTTTTAAACTCTCCGTCCAAAACTGGCTCTGCTGAGTTTTGGCGGCTGACAGAACCTACTTTTTAAAATGGCCAAAAAATCTAACTTGTTTCATATAACTACCCTTAGTGCTAAACATGAAACTTGTAGAAGACCTGTTGATAAAGAACATACTAAAAAGGGGCTCATTTGAACTTCATTTGATACCCCAAAACCGAGAGCAACAGAAGCATATTTTTGGTAAAATCTTAAGAAAAGTGCTGAACCATTTTTGGTTATGATGTTTTGTTCACCCTTTTGTCTTAGGTTTTGGCCTTGGTGTTAAACATGAGAGTTGTAGAAAATATTTTTATCTAAATAGTGTATAAAAATCATAACTTAATTCCAAGTTTGGATACACCAAAACTTTGTCGGCTCTTTTAATTTAATACTCGATATTTGGCCTTATGGTTGCTAAGTGTGATTTGAGTATTCTTTATTGTGAGACCCAAGTTTTATATGATGATTAGTCGATCAATTTTTTGTAAGTGAATGTATGATGATTTAGAATCCATGCTATCATATTTGAATCATATCTTGAAAATTGTAGCTTGTACTTCACATACTTGTACTTTATACTTGCGCGTTACACCATGAATCTTGCCATAGATGCCATACTATAGATGGTTGTATTTGAGATCCGTACCATATATCATTGACATTGTCACTTGCATCCTGGTATATTGGAGTCCATCTGTGCAAATCGTTGTTGGGATGGGCTGTGTTGAGATTGTTTTTCTTAGTTCTAAATCTAGGGCGTCCCTAGTTGCTATTTTTCAAAAATGTTTTGGGATATATTCCCCTTGTACACCCTGGGTTCGTCTCCGGTGTTACAAAAATTGGTTTATACACCCTAGATGCGTCCCCGGTGTTTGAAATGGTTTATGGATACTGTTAGGCACCATGGGTTCGTTGCTAGCATTTTGGTTTTGATATCTCCTTGATTCTGCGTTCCTTGAGTTATGATATGGGAAAATTGGGTAATTCGGAGAAGTGCCTAATTCGGTGGACTAATCCCACTGCGGTGGTAAATTCGGAGAAGAGCCTAATTAATGGCGGACCTAAACCTCATTGCCGCGATGTTCTAAAGGGTAATTCGTACAAGAGCCTAATTTGGTGGATCTAATCCCACTACGGTGGTAATTTCGAGGAAGACCCTAATTAATGGCGGTCCTAAATCCCTTATTTTGGTACTTTGTATAATGTGACCGTCTCTTAAATTCTCTTAGACTTTGGGTTAACACCGTCGAAGGCATCATGCATCTTAAGGTGGGTTTTGTGCGCATATAATTGTCAGTCCAGATAAGGGTGGCTGAATATTTTGGTTGGCCGACCCCCACGTCGTTGCCATTGAGTAAAACCGCTGTGGCATGAAGCCAGGCGACGTGATTACTATTCGTAATGAGGCACGATGATTGGTTTGGTGATCAAGTCCCATTAAGTCTACTCTGGTGATTCCCGACGTGAAATTCCTGTTATTATCTGGGTGCATGTTGGGTTGGGCATCTGCATTCATACACGGAATCTCATATGCACATGTTTGTTTACTTACCTGTTATCTTGTTATAAATATGTCTGTCTCTTTGACTATAAACTGTACTTGGTGTTTTATGGTATGTGTTGCGGTGAATTTTGAGCCCTGAGATTAGTTAGAAGGTTAGAGTGTTTTGCTTCTGGGCCTTAACTCATGGCATTCGTACCACAGGCAAGGAAGAGTTCTTGGAGAAAGTCGTCCCAGAGGGAGAAGAAGAGTTTCAAGAACAGGGTGAGTTCCAAAAGCACATGGATTTCGCTGATGCATTCTGAGGAGTCAAGACTTCTGCTTTTGGGCTTATATTTAGTTCTCTCGCACTTAGTGTAATTTTTGAAATTTTTTGGTGAAATTGTAATAATTATGTACTTTTTAATGGTTCAGAACTCCTTTATGATGTCATAATTAATATATGTAAATATGAATAAATGGCTAGAATATTCCTTTATTTATATTTATGTATATCCTGACGTGCCTAGAGGACGCGACGTCACAGTTGGTATTAGAGCTTAGGTTTAATGAACCTTCAGGCCTTGGATTATGGGAAATCATGTGTTCTGTCGCATTGGAGCTCTATAGGAGGCGTCGTATTAATTATTATTATCATCTATACATTATAAGAACTAAAATCTTATGCGCCTGAGTCTTATAGCAAGTCGTGTTAGGACGTTACCGAGATCGGAAGTAGCAAGGTATCTACATGCAAAAGACGAGTAAGGGCATCGGGATCGAAGATCAGAAATTCATGCAACAGATTATCTTATTTTAAGGGGGCTAGACAGGAGTGCGCACCAGGAGAAGTTCTAGATATCACATCGAGAGACACCGTTAAAACCCCGCGACTTCATCCTTCTAAGTCATTTTCTCCTTTACCCCAAGCCCTCGTGTCAACTTTTTGAAGTTCTTTTGTATGTCCTTCCTTCTTATATCACCAGTTCTCAATGGTACCATCAAGCGTTGTTCGTCGGTAACTCTTATGCACCCAAGTCTTGTTGATAACCCTATTCAAAATTTAATCCTAGAAAGTACCCTTGTCTTTAAGTTTTCCTACCTCGATAATGATCGGTATTCGCATTTGATTCTCCTCCGATTCGAGTCATCAACCGTGAACTAACTCTTCTCTTGTAGAACTCGATATCAATTCTTTGTTAAGTACCCGTTCCAAACATTTGACATTGATAAAGTTTTCTGCCATCGCTCATTTCTCTCGATCTTGAAACTACAATCTGTTGTAGTGATTTTGTGAATTCTTCGTACCCTCTTGAAATCTCTACCAGGGAAGTACACTTGAATGCTTAAATTGAAGTACATTAGGCCGACGTAATTTTTGGGCAAATATCTAGTTTGGTGGCCCCTTTTGCTTAAACATCTCTTTTATCATAACTTAATTGTACTAGATTAGCTCCAGGGACACTTGTTTAAAGTATTATTCATTGTCCTCTTCTTGTTTCTCCTACATTTGAACCCCAAATGACCACTCAATTTGTGCTAATGGTAATTGCCTTAGCCTTGACCCCTTGCCCTAATCCAACTTATCTTTGAACGACCTGGGTTCCACCCTAAGACGTTCTAACCCCGCGCATGTTTTTGACTATTAACCTTCAAAATCTTACCCCATAGATCTTTGAGTAATGACGATTGTCAGGATATTACGTCTTTAGGCCTTAGTGCTTTCACGAGAAACTGAGATGATGCACGAAAACCTCTTAACACCTCTTCAAGCATGAAGCAGATTTTTTCTTGGTACCACGGCTTATAATATCTATCAATGTTCGCGTTTAACAAAGTTTTGAAGATCAAGACTCCCGTTTGCAAGAATGGTAAAGTAAAGGCTTATTCAGCTAACTATATCTATTCAAAGGTCCCGACAAATAAGACTATGCCATCAGCAATATAAAGTTAGAAACGACAGCTTCACATCAAATGTTTTGCGACACCACCATATGGCACAATTCGAACTTCTCTAAGACTAGTTCATAGCTGACCCACCCATCCGATAAACTGAGAAGAAAAAGATTCATACAGGTAGTAAGAAAGTTAAAAACGAGAAACAACCTTGAAATTCACGATAAGCTTAGTACGCTAGCAAAGAAGGTATGTCTATATACATCGATATTCACACCAGTCTTCCCACCAAAGTGTTAGAGTTCGGATTTTTTCCGTCACTATCAAAGAACGAAGAATCTTGATCACAACAATGAATGTTTAGAACCTGATGAAGAATTAACCACCAAGTCACAATGTATCACACGACTAGGTATTTATCACAACCATACCTTTTATCATGTTCGTTTTACCCTAGAATAACCAACCGCTTGAGAAAACGATCTAGTTATTCGAGGGGACTTTCAAACCTAACGTTCTAGCACATCAAGAGCATATGGTAGAGGCCAAGAGGAACGGAGCAACCTTTGAAAAGACTAGTGAAAAAATGGAAGCACGTGATTACAGATTTCGTCGTCAAGATTATAAAGATCACCGCAAATACTAGTAACTCTTTAGTTAAACAATTCAAGGATTGGGTGCCAAGGAGTTTGTGGAAACAGTGAGTCCCATTGACGCTAAAGATTGTTTGAGGGGTGAAGTGCTCATTTTAGACAAACTAAGCTGTTCACATGGTAGGTTCTTAAGGTATCGGTTTGTATTCATTTGGCGTCTAGATTGTGTAACTGTTATGGAGTGGTATTCGGTGTCCGTTGTGGTATCGATGTGAGTCGCAAGGAAGTTGCTTTCAAACACCTTTTGTGATGTGACCTGTTAGAGCAAGTTTGTTTGGATTGATGAGTAGATGCTGCTGGTATAGAGAAGGATGTTTATTATGGGAACGTGTGAACTGTATGTATGAGAAGTTGAAGGATGATATAATTTTGTTGTCTTTGGTGGAGTTGCGTAGCAGTTTAGTGTGAGTACGTGGGAGGAATAAGTGTTTGGATGAGGAGAGTAAAAGCATAAGTAAGACTATACGAATTCATGGGTATGGTTTTTATATTTAGCCTTGAGTGAATCGAGTGTCTTGGTAGACTGTGGGTAAGATAAAATAATTAAAGTGCGAAAATGGTTCTTGATTTGATTGTATGGAAGAAAATGTGTGAAGGGATTGAGTGATGATGACAAGAGATTTTAGAATCAGGAGTTAATGCTGTTTAGTTAAAGGATTGTAGGGTAGATGCTACGTACGTGAAGAAAATATATGACGAGGTTGTAATTGGATTTACATGACTAAGCATATACCTAGGGAGCGTTTAGTCTGTGTGGTATGTTTATCCCTAGTGACTCATAGGTTCAAGTGGCGGTATTATTCTTGATGGTCATAAGGCTAGAGTAGTCTAACACAAAGTGATGATGTGATTTCGAGTTAATAGTTGTTAGTCGATCGGGAAGTAGTCTTCGATGTATTTTGAATATAGTAGTGAGCTGATTTTCGGTAGAATGACAGTCTTTCTAGACAGAAGTGGAGAATGTTTGAATCAGTTTCGATGGTGGGCTAGTTTAGAGACATATGATCGATTGTGGAAGTCGAACTCGATGAAATTTATGTTTTGAAGCTAATGTGTTCTCAATGATAGACTAGAGTCATGATACCACAAATTGAAAGTGCGAGAGTCAGATATACCTAAGACTTCCTTTAGGACTCGTTACGAGCATTGTGAATTTGAGGTGATACCTTTCGGGTTAACGAGTGTACTTGCTGTGTCTATAGACCAAATGGATCGAGTGTTCAGAAGCTTTCTAGACCAATTTGTAATTGTATTGATAAACGATATTCAATTATATTCTTGGAGTGAAAAGAAAAATAGGAAACATTTGAAGATTCTTTGTAGATCCTGAGAAAGCACAAATTGTATGTAAACCTTGGTAAGTGTGAGTTTTAGTTAGACCGGGAGATGTGTTTAGGCTATGTTATATCTGGAGTAAAAATTCAAGTGGACCCAACAGAAGTAGAAGTAATAGCTAATGGTAAGAGGCTAACTAACGTGACAGAGATACAAACTTTTGGGGCTAGTTGG
Source organism: Heliamphora pulchella (assembly GCA_032270985.1). Taxonomy (NCBI): domain Eukaryota; kingdom Viridiplantae; phylum Streptophyta; class Magnoliopsida; order Ericales; family Sarraceniaceae; genus Heliamphora; species Heliamphora pulchella. The sequence goes on along the minus strand of JAULJZ010163727.1, from coordinate 5,721 downwards.
TTATGTGATATAATCCTTGAAGATTAGGTAGTAATTAGTTTAAGGTGTTAAGTAGGACAAGACAACCTTTACTCTAAGTGCTGAACATATGGGCTCGACCTTATCCACACCCTCAATAAAGAACAACTCAAGTAAACAAGGACACAATTTTGGAGAACGAAAAAGCACAATTTCAGTAAATCATCCTTAACCTTCCAAACGATATAGTACGGGGCGAAATTTCAAAGACGAAATTTGTTTGAGGGGGGTAGTTTGTAACGACCCGATACAGACCCAAGTTGCGATAACCCAGTTAATAACGACCCGTGTAATGACCTTGGTCGGACCCTAATATTAGTGACGGATAATCCATAAGGCTATAGAGCACGGATGAGGTTTAGAACCCTAACTCGAACCGAAAACCTTAAGTTCGGCCCAAAAACCCTAAAAAGGTCCAAAACATAGGCAGCAAAACCTTAGCACTCGGAGAGTCTCCTAACATTCTAAATGAAGTAAATATCATGAAATAATAAGTTAAAAATCAAAAATCCTCATAAATAGGGTAAAATAACCATTTTGCCCCTAATACAGCAAAAAGTCTTAAAAACTCAAATTTTGACATATGGATACCCTAAATTAAGAATTTAAGTACAATTAAATAGAACAGAACAAAATAACTTCAAAAATACCAAAAATACCCCTTAGTGGCCGACCACCTTGGGAAATGTGCCAAAAAGTAACTTTTTGCTTTCCTTTTAGCTTAAAATGATGAGAAAGATATTAAATTAAGCATTATGATGATCCAATACTTTTTGAACAAGTAATATACATAATAATATAGTATTATAGCTTAGAAAAAGCAAACAAATCATTATTGAAGTTCATACACAACAAAATAAGTCAAAAAATCACATATTGCCAAAATAGTTTAATTTGACTTAAAAGACTACATCTATTTAATTAATTGCTATGGAAACTATGATAATACATGAAAATACTATATTTCTCATAAACATATTAAAATAATAAGTCTCAGTAGAAAAAGACACCAAAAAGATACATCTAATTAACTTTTAATGCACTTTCTTGCACAAAGGGGCACAAAAATCAAGAAAAATCCCTCGATTGATAGGGGATCAGATTTTTGTCCCCCCAAACTGACCCTAGCTGTATTTTAGCTTCCCCAAATCTGATTTTGTCCCTTACCAACTTGAACTACATTAATGAGCCCATGTGATGTGTAAGGAAGAAAGGAAATAAAAAAGTATCTTTAATTAATTACCTTGTTCCTTAGCACTTTCTATATAAGCTAAGCCCAAACACCTTCTTCCCCTTGAATATTTTGGTGGAGAGAGAGGGAGAAATACTAGATTTTCATGGTTCTTGAGGGTCCATGGGAGTTTGAGATAAGAAAGAAGAAGAAGGAGGAGGAGGGATTCAAGAAATGGGTCTTTGGAGACCATGGTTTTAAAGCTAAGTCCTAATCCGTCCTAATCCATCCTCCACCGTCCTTTGATCTCTAAAACATGTAAGTAAAACCTCTAAACCTTGTATCTAATATCTCTCATAATATCCCTCAACCCATCCCTTTAAACACTTCAAGAATCAAGAACTGAAATCAAAATCGAAAAGGCGTCGTAGTTGGAATTTAGAACTGTTATGTTTGTGAATGAAATGAGATGTTATTGTGTGTTATTATCCTTGAGTTTGATGACATATAAGTGTGCTTGAGCCTTGATATTGAAGTCTAAAATACAAGCATGCAATGAAATGGATCAAAAACTTGGCATAACATAAGTAGAGGACTTGAACCCTAAGAGGCTTAATTTTTGCGAACTTTAATGTTTCTGCCCTAAGATTTGAAATGCCATAACTCAATGTAGAAAATTGAACAAGTATGATATTTATGTCCAGAGTTATATTTTTGTGTTATCTTTCATCCAAAATTGGTTTCAACTCATTTTCATAACCATAACTCAAGATATTGCAATTTTATCAAAGTGTGTCAGTTTTTGACCAGTTAACACTACCGACTTAGAAACCCTATTTTAAAATGAGATCCGAACTTTGGTCAAAACATGAAAGTTGGAGATAACATGTATATCTATCTAAACAACAAAAATCTTAAGAAAAGTGCTGAACCATTTTTTCTTAAGATGTTTTGTTCACTCTTTTGCCTTAGCTTTTGGCCTTGGTGTTAAACATAAGAGTTGTAGGAAATATTCTTATCTAAATGGTGTATAAGAATCATAACTTGATTCCAAGTCTTGATACCCGAAAACTTTGTCGGCTCTTTTAATTTAATACTTGATATTTGGCCTTACGGTTTGCTAAGTGTGATTTGAGTATTCTTTACTGTGAGACCCAAGTTTTATATGTTGATTAGTCGATTAATGTTTCTAAGTGAATGCATGATGATTTAGAATCCATGCTATCATATTTCAATCATATCTTGAGAATTATAGCTTGTGCTTCACATACTTGTACCTTATGCTTGCGCATTGCACCGTGAATCTTGCCATGTTGATGCCATGCTATAGATAGTTGTATTTGAAATTCGTACCATACATCATTGACATTGTCACTTTCATCCTGGAATATTGTAGTTCATCAGTGCAAATCATTGTTGGGACGGGCTATGTTGAGATTGTTCTTCTTGGTTCTAAATCTAGGGCGTCCCTAGTTGCCATTTTTCAAAAATATTTTGGGATATATTTCCCTTGTACACCCTGGGTTTGTCCCTGGTGTTTGAAATGGTTTATGGATACGGTTAGGTACCATGGGTTCGTTGCTAGCATTTTGATTTTAATATCTCCTTTATTCTGCGTTCCTTGAGTTATGATACGGGGAAATTGGGTAATTTGGAGAAGTGCCTAATTCGGCGGACCTAATCCCACTGCGGTGGTAAATTTGGAGAAGAGCCCAATTAATGGCGGACCTAAACCCCATTACCGCGATGTTTTGAAGGGTAATTCGGAGAAGATCGCCTAATTCTGCGGACCTAATCCCACTGCGGTGGTAACTTCGGAGAAGAGCCCAACTAATGGCGGTCCTAAATCCCTCATTTTGGTATTTTGTATAATGTGAACGTCTCTTGAATTCTCTTAGACTTTGGGTTGACACCGTCGAAGGCGTCACGCATCTTAAAGTGGGTTTTGTGCGCATATAATTGTCGGCCTAGATAAGAGTGGCTGAATATTTTGGTTGGCCGGCCCCCACGCCGTTGCCATTGAGTGAAACAGCTGTGGCATGAAACCAGGCGACGTGGTTACTATTCGTAACGAGGCGCAATGATGTCTTTGGTAATCAAGTCTCATTAAGTCTACTCTGGTGATTCCCGGCATGGAATTCCTATTATTATCTAGGTGCATGATGGTTTGGGCATCTGCATTCATACACGGCATCTCATATGCACATGTTTATTTACTTACCTGTTATCCTGTTATAAATTTGTCTGTCTTCTTGACTATAAACTGTACTGGGTGTTTTATGGTATGTGTTACGGTGAATTTTGTGCCGTGAGATTAGTTAAAAGGTTAGAGTGTTTTGCTTCTAGACCTTGGCTCATGGCATTCATGCCACAGGTAAGGAAGAGTTCTTGGAGAAAGTCATCCCAGAGGGAGAAGAAAAGTTTCAAAAACAAGGTGAGTTCCAAGAGCACGTTGATTTCACTGATGCATTCTGAGGAGTCAAGACTTCTGCTTTTGTGCTTATATTCAATTCCCTCGCGCTTAGTGTAATTTTTAAAATTTCTTGGTAAAATTGTAATAATTATGTACTTTTGAATGTTTTAGAATCCTTTATGATGTAATAATTAATGTATGTAAATATGAATGAATGGCTAGAATATTCTTTTATTTATATTTATGTATGTCTCGACGTGCCTAGAGGATGGGGCGTCACACTGGACACAAATAACATGCTTAGATCAATTTTCTACATTGAGTTATGGCGTTCCAAAGTTCAGTACAGAAACATCTATGTTCTCAAAAATCAAGTCTCGTAGGATCCAAATCTTCTACTTATGTCATGCTAAGTTTTTGTTCCATTTTGTTGTATACTTGTATTTTAGACTTTAATAGCAAGGCTCCAGAACACTTATAAGTCATCAAACTCAGAGATAACAACATACAACAACATCTCATATCACCTATAAACATAACAGCCCCAAATTTCCAACTACGACGCCTTTTTTGTTTGATTTTGGTTCTTGATTTTTAGAGTGTTTAAAGGTATGTATTGGGGGATATTTTGAGAGATATTGGACATAAGGTTTAGAGATTTTACATACTTGCTTGAGGGGGTGGTATGGAAGGATTTAGCTCTAAAACAAAATACCACTTGATTCTTAGCTCCCTTCTTCCTTCTTTTTCTTCCTCAAACTTATAGAACACTTCAAGAACTATGAAGGTCTGGTCCCTCACCTCTCTTGCACGAAATTATGAAGGGAAGAAGAGGGTGTTTGGCTTGGTTTATATAGGCAAAGGTTAGGGGACAAAGGGGAGACAAAAAGTACCAAAAAATGATTTTTTCTTCATTTTAATTAATGAGATGTGAGATGATTTGAATGGGTTTATCCTTTGAGGGCTAGAAATCAGATATGAGGAAGATAAATATAGCTAGGGGGATGTTTGGGGGACAAAAACCTGACCCCACATCAATCAAGGGATTTTGCATTGGTTTGTGTGTCCTTTTGTGCAAGAAAATACATTAAAAATTAATTTTGTGTGTCCTTTTGGTGTTTTTTTCTACTGAGACCTATTATATTAGTATGTTTATGATAAATATAGTATTTTCATGTATTATCATAGTTTTCATAGTAATTGATTAAAGCGATGTAGTCTTTTAAGTCAAATTAAGTTATTTTGGCAATATGTGACTTTTTGACTTATTTTATTGTGTATGAACTTCAATAATGATTTGTTTGCTTTTGTTGACCTATAACACTATATTATTATGTATATTACTTCTTCAACAAGTATTGGATCGTCATAATACTTAATTTAATATCATTCTTATCATTTTAAGCTATAAAGAAAGCAAAAAGTCATTTTTTGGAACACTTCCCAAGGTGGTCGGCCACTAAGGGGAATTTTTGATGTTATTTTTTCCTTTTCTACTTAATTGTACTTAAATCATTGATTTAGGGTATCCATATGTCAAAATTTAGATTTTTAAGATTTTTTGCTATATTATGGGCAAAATGGTCATTTTACCCTATTTATGAGAATTTTTGATTTTTAATTCATTATTTCATGATATTTATTTCATTTATAATGTTAGGAGACTATCCGGGTGCTTAGGTTTTGTTGCCTAAGTTTTGAACTTTTTTAGAATTTTTGGGCCGAACTTAGGGTTTTCGATTCGAGTTAGGGTTCTGAACTTCTTCAGTGTTCTATGGTCTCGTGAACTATTCGTCACTAACACTAGGGTCCGAGCAGGGTCTTTACATGGGTCGTTATTGACCAGGTTATCACAACTAGGGTCTATACCGAGTCGTTACACCTTAGTCCTTTTCAGGTACTTGATTATATTCTTTACCACAGTCCAATACTCCTACCTTGGGCTAAATTGACATCTGCTAACCATGCCAACGGCAAAGCAGATGTCAGGTCTAGTGTTAGTGTTGGTATACTGAAAATCATCTTTTTAGTATTTAATTTTATTTTAATAAAATTAATTTTCCATTTTATGAGAATCTTTATGAGCAATGTATGTATATCATTTATTTGTTATGCATGG
>JAULJZ010163717.1:905-26133 GCA_032270985.1 Heliamphora pulchella | reverse complement strand
CCCACATTTTCGTCCTCAAAACCATGCATATCATATAGTGGGAGCTAACTCAACCACAGAGCCAAAAGATTTTACATTATAAAATCTCAAGTTTTCCCATCAGACTTCCAAAACAGTTTTTCCTTCACAACCAAGCATTTAAACAATACAAAATTATATTTTACAGTTGAAGAAAAATAATAATCAAAACGTTATTTTCCCATTCGGATCACACACCGAGGAAAGATAAAATATTTTCCACCCAGAACACAAACAACCGAGGAAAATAAAATAGTATGCTCCACTCGGGCTACACCACCGAGGAGAAAGAGTAAAATAGATCCACTCGGAACACGCACCCGAGGATCAAGCAAATGAATCCTATGTACCGACTCCGCCATAAGGGGACAGAGGTAGAAACTATAGATCCCTGTCCATTATCTATTCCCCATACATCATGGGACCAATTAGATAAACACAAGTTCTATACAGAGCACCACGACGTAAAAGCTAACTTTACGGGCGACAACCCGAGGAAAAAGAGCACCCAAATTGACCTTCTTTACAGGAACTATCCTGAAGGATAACAAAGATACCTACACTGCGCACGTTTTCGGACTTTCACCGAGGGCAACTTGTGCCAAATACCTATCATCCCGGCACATCTACGAATCATTTAAAAATCGAACCGTAGCTCAACTACGAAAAATATTTTCATAAAGTACATTATACATGTATTTAGATCCATCCATCAACATGGAGATCAAACCAAAAACATTTCAAAATGTATTTCTCCGTTATCAACAAAACATTTCAAAAACTGAGTCTCAACCCCAAAGGCTAGCTTCAACCCTCCAAAACACCAAGTGTTCATATTTTTATCAAAAACTACCATTTTTTCACAAACCACCGTTTTCAAAACCACCTTTTGAAAACCATACGTCCACATGTCATATATGGTAGTAAATCAAGAAAAGCAAAAAACATGCTTTTTACCCGTAAAACAAGGTTTAAACACAAATATGACATTTCATGCATTTTCTATCCGGTGAAAAAACATACAATTACATATAACACCCTAATACAGCAGTAGGGTCTAGAATCCTACCTCGACGAGTCAAAACTCAAAGCCTCGAAAATCAAATCTCGATGAAACTAAATTCTGTCCGGATATATGCGAAGCCCCCAGCACTAATAGCGAGGATCCACAAACAATTTGCTAAAAATCGAGCCCCGGGCCCCTCAAAATCTAGAGAGAAAGCAGAGAGAACCGAAACTTAGCTTGGAAGAAAGCCCATCAAAATATCTCAGCTTCAAATATTTATAAAAAAACACCAAAATTCTTAATTCAGTTGACTGGACCCCCAGTTCAGTCGATTGAACAACCTACTGGAAACCTCAAAAATGCCCACCGCCATAGTTCAGTCGACCGAACCCCCATGTCCAGACGACCGAACTCCAAATTGTCAGTTCAGTCAACCGGGCCAAGCCCTCCAATCGACTGAACTGCTGGGCAGCGTGTTTTTCTGCGTAAAAACTAGTTTTTCAGCCCAAACGCTAGCCAAACAAGCCTTAACAAAACCCGAACTCACGCCAAGGGTATATTTAAAACATTCCAGAGCGTCCAAGATAATTCGAACACTTAATCATTCCAAAATGAATCGGGTCGGGTTATCACACAATTGATTAAATAGATGTAGTCTTTTAAGTCAAATTAAGCTATTTTGGCAATACATGACTTTTTGACTTATTTTGTTGTGTATGAACTTCAATAATGATTTATTTGCTTTTGTTAACCTATAATACTATATTATTATGTCTATTACTTGTCAACAAGTATTGGATGATCATAATGCTTAATTTAATACATTTCTCATCATTTTATGCTAAAAAAAAGTAAAAAAATCACTTTTTGGCACACTTTCCATTGTGGTCGGCCACGAGGCATTTTTTTCATTTTTGATGTTATTTTGTCATTTGCTACTTAATTGTACTTAAATATTTGATTTAGGGTATCCATGTGTCAAAATTTAGATTTTTAAGACTTTTTGCTGTACTAGAGGCAAAATGGTTATTTTACCCTATTTATGAGGACTTTTGATTTTTAATTCATTATTTCATGATATTTACTTCATTTAGAATGTTAGGAGACTCTCCGGGTGCTACGATTTTGTTGCCTGTGTTTTGGATCTTTTTGGGATTTCTGGGCCGAACTTAGGGTTTTCGATTCGAGTTAGGATTTTGAACCTCGTCCTTGCTCTATAGTCTTATGGACTATCCGTCACTAATACTAGGGTTCGACCAGGGTTGTTACACAGGTCTCTACCAGGTCGTTACAGAGCAAGTGAAGACAACATTGAAAATTTAGTTAATTTTTTTGTATGTATTGAAATTAGGAGCTATGTAAGTTCAAAATCTCATGATTATATTTTTTAAAGCTTATAGGAGACCTTAGATGGACCATAAGTTTCTTAAAGCTTGTGAAAATCATTTTTCAAAGATAAAAATATGCCTTGAAGTTCCTAAAATGATTTTTAAATGAAGAAATATGGTTTATAAAGGTTTAGTTGATCGAGGCAGGGAAGTCAGTCGACTAGAATCATTCTGTTGAAATTGTTGAAGGATGAATAGACAGTTCGGTCAACCGAACTATCTATGTCAGTCGACTGACTTGACGGAATTTGAAAAATAGATTCCAACAGCTAGTTGAAAATTTTCATAAATATTGTAATGGCTAGTCTCGATTTTTTTGCCTATAAATATAGCTCTTAACCTCTGTTAAAATCACCAACAAGTCTCCTATCATATATTCTCTTGTGTGTTCAAGTTGTGCTAAAACATCTTCAATCTCTTAATCATATATTGGGAGAAACTCTTAGAATACTCATTGAGCTTCCTTTAATAAATTCTTGAGAGTGAATTAGTGTGCTATCATTTGTATTCATTTGTTTGTTGAAAGAGCTTGCCCTTGTACGCTTTCGATTCCATCTTTATTGTAATTGAGGCTAGGGTTTTCGCCTTGTTAAGTGAGAGGACTCACTTGGATTTGAGGAGCTAGAGTACTCTTGGTGTAAAGGCTTCTCTGCCTAGTGAATAAGAGTGGCTTCTCCTCCTTAATGAGGGTTTATTGGAATCCTTAAGCGACATACTTGAGGTAAGGACGTAGGCTGAAGTGCCGAACCATGTAAATCTCGATTTTGTTCTCTCTATCCCTTAAACTCTTTACTTTCACATTTGATTGATATATTATTTGCCTATTTATTAAATTGAATGCATAGTGAATAAGTTGAATAAAAATCCATTTTTATACTTTAATCATAAAATTTGGTGAGAAATTTTTAAATGCCCAATTCACCCCCTCTTCTTGGGATTGCACCACACTCACATTTGGTATCAGAGCATAGGTTACATTTTTATCTAAAAAGTTTTTGTGAAAAGATATATGGTTAATATTGCTGTATCCCCCTTTGCTAATAGTTAATCCTCTACAAAACCTCTAATTTTTTGTGGTGTTAATTACACTTTATGAAAACAAAGGATGAGAATTTTCATTCAAATAATAGATTGAAAAGCTTAGAGGGTAATTGTCCAAGGAAATTTCGTTCCAACCCAAGTGGTTGAAGGTAAAGCAGTTCCTAAACTTGATGAAGATATGGATGGTAATGATATGAAATTACTTCAAGTAAATTCAAGTGCTATGAATGCCTTATATTGTGCTCTTGACACTAATAAATATAATCGTATCATGACTTGTAATAATGCAAATGAAATTTGGAAAAAGTTGGAAATCACCTATGAAGGAACTCAAGATGTTAAAGATTCTGAAAATGATAGGTTGACTAGTGTGTATGAAGGGTTTAAGATGACTGAAAATGAATCTATTTCGAGCTTGTATACTAGATTTACTCGTATCTTAAATTCCCTTAATACTTTTGAAAAAACTTACTTATCTTATGAATTGTTAAGAAAGGTACTCAAAACTTTACCACCTATTTGGGGAGCTAAGGCGACGGCTATTGTGGAGGCAAAAAACCTTAGAGTGATGACACTGGACGAGCTTATCGGTTCTCTCCTAACATATGAAGTCAAGATCAATGAGTGGGCTAATGAGAAAAACAAAGCCAAGAAGTTTATTGCCCTCAAAACCTCCAAGGAGAGTTCTTGTGAAGAGGAAGATGAAGAACTTGACAATAATGACATAACTCTCATCACTAAAAGGCTAGGCAAGTTCTTCAAGGGAGACAAGAAGTTTGCAAGAAAGTTCCATGGTACAAAATTTGACGAGGGTAACTCAAGAAAGAAAGAGTATAAGAAAGAACCCATAACTTGTTACAATTACAAGAAAATCGAACACATAAAACCGGAGTGTCGCTTACTTGAAAAAGACTCCAAGAAGAAAAAGAAGAAGGCTATGAATGCAATTTCATAGGATGACTCAGACTCAAACGAGTCAAGTGAAAACTCTAGCGATGATGAAGTGACCAACTTTTGTTTGATGGTTAGCGTGGATGAGGTGGTAAAATCTCACCCCAACTCTAATATACTTGAATATAATTCTTGCAATGAGTCTAGTACTTGTGATGATTCTATGCCATCTTACGAGGAACATAAAAAGGAACTATATAGCTTACATAAACGATTCTTGAAGTTAGAAAAGTAAAACATAAATTTAAAAAAGGAAAATGAAAATCTTTCTAAGAAAATTGATGATTTAAAAGTTTCAAATGCAAAGGTTTAGCTCGAAAAGGAAAATTTGTCTAAAGTTTTGAATGAATTGAACGAATCTTTTTCAACTTTCCAAAAAGATCATGATTTGTAAGTTGATTCTTTGGAAAAAGAGAAACTTATTCTAAGAGTTAAATTTGATAAATTAACAAAGATTTTTGAAAATGAGTTTTCTCAGTTAGAAAGAGAAAAATGTATTTTTGAGAAAAGAGCTTAAGAACCTAAAGGAAAAATCTCTTAAGAAAAATGCTTCTTGTGATTTGAAAAAGAAAATAAAAGATTACTCCAAAATTATTTACAAGTTCATAAATGGAAAAGAAAATTTTGAAAAGCTCTTGGAGCTCAAAGGATGTCCTTAAACAAGGAAGGTATTGGTTTTAACAGTGTAGGGAGCAACAAAAAGGCTAAGGATTTTAAGAGCTATTTTGTGAAAGAGTCCAAGACATTTTCAAGTTCATCTTCAAAAAGTATTTATGAAAATGTGACTTGTTTTCTATGCAAAAAAAAAAGAGGATTTATTAAATTTGATTGCCTATTAAAAAGAAATAATAGTGTCTCAAAAATAGTTTGGAGAGTTAAAGTCACTAATCCTATAAGACCCAAAAAGATCTAGGTACCAAACAAGGTCACTCAAATTACTTTGTAGGTGTGCTTGAAGTCCACCTCCTCAAAGAAAAAGTGGTACATGGATAGTGGATGCTCAAGGCATATGACGGGGGATAAATCTAAATTATCAAGTTTAACACCCAAGAATGGAGGTTATGTAACTTTTGGAGATAACAGAAAAGGCAAAATCATTGGTGTATGTAAGGTTGGTAAGGAACCTTCCCCCTTTATTGATAATGTGCTTCTAGTTGGTGGTTTAAAGCTTAATCTCCGTAGCATAAGTTAATTATATGATAAATGTTTTAGTGTAACTTTTATGCATGATACTTGCACTGTTAAAAATATTAAAGAATATAATTTTTTGACTCCTCGAACTCCTCCACAAAATGGGGTTGTAGAAAGAAAGAATTGATCATTATAAGAGATGGCTAGAACTATGTTAAATGAACACAAATTGCATAAGTATTTTTTGGTCGAAGTAATCAATACCGCTTGCTATGTAATGAACCGAGTCTATATTAGGTCTCATTTAAATAAAACTCCTTATGAGTTATGAACTGCAAGAAAGCCTAACATTTCTTATTTTTATGTTTTTGGTTACAAATATTTTATTTTAAAAGATAAAGATGATTTAGGCAAATTTGATTCAAAATGGGATGAAAGAATTTTTCTTGGATATGCTATCAGTAGTAAAGCAGATAGAGTATACAATAAGAGAACCATGATGTTGGTTGAATATATTCATGTGACATTTGATGAAGCTAACCTTTTTTCTTTTAAGCTTCCTAATGATGATGTAGAAATCAAAAAAGGAGTGGAGGACTTGCAAATCAAAGAAGATAAAAGAAAAGCATTGAAGCTCCTGATCTTTCAAAAGGCCATGAAGATTTGCCAAATGAATGGAAGGTAGTGAAGGGTCACCCTATGAATCAAATCATGGGTGAACCTTCACGCGGGGTAATTACTCGATCCTCTTTTAAAAATATGTCTAACCACTTGGCATTTTTATCCCAAGAAGAACCTAAAGATATAAATGAAGCTTTAGATGATGAATCATGAATTATGGCTATGCAAAAAGAATTAAATCAATTTAAAAGAAATAAAGTTTAGAATTTAGTCCCTAGACCCAAAGACCACACTATAATTGGAACTAAATGGGTATATAGGAACAAAAAGGATGAAAATGGAATAGTTGTCCGAAATAAAGTTAGGTTGGTTGCACAAGGTTTCAATCAAGAGAAAAGTATCGATTTTGATGAAACCTATGCACCGATAGCTAGAATGGAAGTCATTTCGCATATTGCTTGCCTATGCATCTTATAAAAATTTTAAACTTTTTCAAATGGATGTAAAAAGTGTATTTTTAAATAGATTTATAAATGATTAAGTTTATGTGGAACAACCATCGGGTTTTAAAGACTGTCATTATCCAAATTATGTCTTTAAATTATCAAAAGTTTTATATGGTTTAAAACAAGCTTCTAGAGCTTGGTATGAAAGACTTAGTGTTTCTTATTGAAAAATGACTTAGTGTTTCCAAGGTTTACATATGCTTCAAGGTAGAAGTACCATACAACTCATGCTTGGAGAAGGGGACTAATTTCTTAGCAGTTAAATCAACGCCAAAATGGCGAAAGACTTTGGTCAGAAACATTCCATGAGGAAGGGAGGAGTTGGATTTGATGTGGGATTGCAACATATTAGAAATGAAGAGAAAACCTAGGTCTAGGTTTTTCTGTTTCAAGATGCACCACATAATAAAAATTTGCATATAAGAAATATCTCCAAATTTTTCCAATTGAGGTAAGAAAATGCTGGCCATATGATGAAGAATCATTATCTCAGGCTTGAGAGAGTTTGCTTCAAGGGTTTTAGCAGGGTCAATCTCATCAACTTCAAAAATTTGATGGATAGCGTCATGAAATGAAAATCCCTCGATATCAATAATTCTTTTGTTGCAAGGAAGAAAAATATCACCTTCAAGGATGCAAAAAATCTCATTGAGAATGGAAGGGGTCAAATGTATCTCTGTACCATTTACCCAGGAGGTGATGGTGGTGGTCGGAATAGATGCGATGCGAATGTGACCATAGAACAATTTTACTAAAGTGGGATAGTGTGGGTCACGAGTTTACAGCAGTCTCTCCCACCAGAAACTAGAAAAAATGTCTTTAAACCGCATTTTGATTTAATCAAATAAAATGAAATCAATCGAGCGTCCAGAGATTACCTTTCTATTGATGAAGAAGGAGAAATAAAGTCATTGGAATTTGGTAGATTTGAAACTTACTGCCTCCGACATCGCAACCGCTTTTGTTCCCGTCACCGTTGCCGTCACCTTTGAAGTCGTCTTCTTCTTCTTTGAAGCCCTAGGGTGTGAAGGGCCAGCATCGCCAGTTTGTTTTCTACCTCTACCCATTGTTGTAGGAGCCATCTTGGATCGAAGAGAGAGGATCAATAGAGGTGAGAAGATTAAGGATCGACTCATTTTTTAATGGAGTGAAAAACGGCAGGAGATGAACAGTTGTGGAAAGAGAGGGCAAACGATGCGACTGGTGGGGTCCGGTGCCTCTTATATAGGCATAAAGACTTGTGTCGACACAAATGGCTTTTGAGTCAACACTTTTCTTTGCGAGTGTGGGTGTCCAAAATAAGAAAATGTGTCGACACTTTTGGCTGTTTGAGTCGACACGTTTAAGCGTTGGGTTTACCCAAATTTATCGAGAGTCAGACATCGAATTTGCATCGACACTATATAGAAAGGGGTCGACACTTTTTTTCGTACTGTCTCTTCTATATAGCTTTGGATCAACTCATGTACACATGTGTCGACACTTTTCACACACCAATGAAGAATATCAAAAGCATTGAAATGCATTAAAAAGACATGGTTAGTATGGCATATTAATCATGAATTTAGAGCACATAACATACCAAGTTCTCTTCTTATATAGCATATTCTTTCTTCAATTAAAGGTTTTGTGAATATGTCAACAAGTTGGTAATCTGTGCTTATGAATTCAAGTTCGATATTCCCTTTTTGCACATGATCTCTTATAAAATTATGTCTAATCTCAATATGTTTGGTTCTGGAGTGTTGTATTGAATTTTTAGATATGTTAATTGCACTTGTCTTATCACATTTTATAAGGATATGATCTAAACAAAAACCATAGTCCTCTAGTTGTTTCATCCAAATAACTTGTGCACAACATGTAATGACCCGGTACAGACCCTAGTTATAACAATCCAGTTGATAACGTCCCGTGTAAAGACCCAGCTCAAACCCTAATATTAGTGACGGATAGTCCACAAGGCTATAGAACACGAAAGAAGTTCAAAACCCTAACTCGAATAAAAAATCCTAAGTTCGGCCCGAAAACCCCAAAAAGGTCCAAAACTCATGCAACAAAACCTTAACATCCGGAGAATCTCCTAACATTCTAAATGAAGTAAATATCATAAAATAATGAATTAAAAATAAAAAATTCTCATAAATAGGGTAAAAGGACTGTTTTGCCCCTAGTATAGCAAAAAGCCCTAAAAATCTAAATTTTAACATATGGATACCTTAAATCAAGGATTTAAGTACAATTAAGTAGCAAAGGACAAAATAACATCACAAATGCCAAAAACGCCCCTTAGTGGCCGACCACCTTTGGGGATATGCCAAAAAGTGACTTTTTTTTCTTCTTTTTAGCTTTAAATGATGAAAAATGTATTAAATGAAGCACTATGATGATCCCATACTTGTTGAACAAGTAATATACCTAATAATAAAGTGATATATGTCCAAAAAAATAAACAAATTATTATTGAAGTTCATACACAATAAAATAAGTCAAAAAGCCCTATATTGTCAAATAGCTTAATTTGACTTAAAAGACTATATTTATTTAATCAATTACCATGAAAACTATGATAATACGTGAAAATACTATATTTATCGTAAACATAATAATATAATAGGTTTCAGTGGGAAAATACACCAAAAAGATGCATTTTTTGTCCCCCTAAACTGACCCTAGCTATATTTTAGCCTCCCAAAATCTATTTTTTGTCCCTTAAAGCTTGAACTACATTAATGAGCCCATGTGATGTGTGAGGAAGAAAGTAAACGAAAGAGTATCTTAATTAATTTCTTGTCTCCCCTTTGTCCCCTAGCCTTTGCTTATTTAAACCAAGCCAAACACCACTCTCTCCCCTTGAAAATTTCGTGCTTATAGAGAGAGAAAGAATGGGTTGAGTGTTTTTGGGGTTTGAGAGAAGAAAGAAGAAGAAGAGAGGGAGGGATCCAAGAAAGGGGTCTTTGGAGACCATGGTTTTAAAGCTAAGTCCATATCAACCCTCTACCATTCTTTGATCTCTCAAAAATAAGTAAGTAAAACCTTTAAATCTTGTATCTAATATCCCTCAAAATATCCCTCAACCCATCCCTTTAAGCCCCTTAAAAATCAAGAACCGAAATCGAACCGAAAATGCGTTGTAGTTGGAAACTTAGGGGCTGTTTTGAGATGAATGATATGAGATGTTGTTGTATGTTGTTATCTTTGAGTTTGTTGATCTCTAAGTATGCTGGAACCTTGATATTAAAATTAAAATCATATGCATGCAAAGAAATTGAACAAAAACTAGACATGGCATGAGTAGAAGACCTAAACCCTAAGAGGCTTGATTTTAAGGACTTTGATGTTTCTGCCCTGAGATTTGAAATACAATAACTCAATGTATAAAATTGATCTGAGCATGATTTTTGGGTCCAGAGTTAGATGTTTGTGTTATCCTTCATCCAAAGTTGGTGTCCACTCATTTTCATAACCAGAACTTAAGATATTGCAATTTTACCAAAGTGTGTCATTTTCTGACCAGTCAACACCACCGACTTGGAAACCCTAGTTTAGAATGAGATATGAACTTTTTTCGAAACATGAAAGTTGTAGATAACATGTATATCCATATACCCACAAAAAATTAGAACAAAATATTGAGGTTTGATAGGTCAAAACTACTTTTAAAATCTCTGTTGAATTCCTGCCTCTAAGGAACATTCTGTCACATATTTTTATATAGCTCAAAACCCCTATTTTTAGTGACCTATTCCAAAGGTGATCTACATGAACATTGTAGATGTCATATTGATGTATTTGATGCCCAAAAATAAGACCTTAAAGCCTCGGGATGATACCCCAAAACCGTTTTAAACCCTCTGTCAAAAATCGGCTCTACTGAGTTTTGGCGGCTGACGGAACCTACTTTTTAAAATGGTCAAAAAGTCTAACTTGTTTCAAACAACTACCCTTATCTCTGAAACTTGTAGGGGACTTGTTTAGCTATAACCTAATAAAACATGGGCTCATTTGGGCTTGATTTGATTCCCCAAAACCAAGAGAAACAGAAGCTTAATTTTGGGTAAAATCTGGAGAAAGTGCTGAACCATTTTTACTTAATATGAAATGTTCACCCATTTGCCTTAGAATTTGACCTTGGTGTTAAACATGAGAATTGTAGGATATATTTTTATCTAAATGGTGTTTAAAAATCATAACTTAATTCCAAGTCTAGATGCCCCAAAACTTTTTTGTTGCCCCTATTAATTTAATACTTGGTTTTGGCCCTAAAAGTTGTTAAGTGTGATTCAAACATCCTTTGCCATGAAACCCGAGTTTCTGTATGATGACTTATTTGAATTAGTTGATTAGTGTTTCAAGTGAATGTATGATGATCTAGAACTCCTGCTGTTATATTGAATCATATCTTGAGAATTGTAGCATGTACTTCACATACGTGTACCTTATGCTTTGCGCGTTATACCTTGAACTTTGCCATGCCAGCTGATGCCATGCTATAAATTGTTACACTTGAGATCAATGGTACACATTATGAGCATTGTCACTTGCATCTTAGCATATTGGAGTCACTTTGTGTTAACCATTGTTGGGATGGGTAGTTGTCGTTCTTGGTTCTAAGTCTAGGGCATCCCTAGTTGCCATTTTTGAAAATGTTTTGATTTTTACACCCTGGGTGCATCCCCGGTGTTGGAAATGATTTCAGCTTGTACACCTTGGGTGCGTCCCTAGTGTTACAGAAATGGTTTATGAATATTGTTGGGCACCATGGGTTCGTCGCTAGCATTCTGGTTTCGATAGTTTAGATTTTTGGGTAAGTCGGAGAGAGCCTAATTCGGTTGACCTAATCCCACTACGGTGGTAAGTTAGAGAGAGCCCAATTATGGCTATCCTAAATCCCTCATCCTGGTACTCTGTATAATGTGAACGTTTCTTGAATTCTCTTAGACTTTGAGTTGATACCGGCGAAGGCATCACGCAACTTAAGGTGGGTTGTGTGCGCACATAATTGTCAGTCCCGGATAAGAGTGGCTGATTATTGGTTGGCTAGCCCCCATGCCGTTGCCATTGAGTAAAACAGATGTGGCATGAAGCCAGGCGACGTGGTTACTATTCGCAACGAGGTGCAATGATGGCTTTGGTGATCAATTTGTCCAATAAAGTCTACTCTGGTGATTCCCGGCATGGAATTCCTATTCTTATCTCGGTGCATGTTAGGTTGGGCATCTGCATTTCATACACGCATGTTTATTGACTTATCTGCTAACCTGTCATAATTTGTTTGCCTCCTTGACTATAAACTGTACTGGGTGTTATATGGTATGTGTTGAGGTGAATTTTGTGCTGTGAGATTAGTTAGAAGGTTAGAGTGTTTTGCTTCTAGGCCTTGGGTCATGGCACTCGTGCCGCTGGTGAGGAGGAGTTCTTGGAGGAAGTCATCTCAGACGGAGAAGAAGAGTTTAAAGAACAGGGTGAGTCCTAAGAGCACACGAATCCAACTGATGCATTCTGAGGGGTTGAAGCTTCTACTTTCATTTTTATATTCAGATTTCTTGTGTTTAGTGTAATTGTTGAAATTTCTTAGTGGAACTGTAATACTAATGTACTTTTGAATGGTTCAAAACTCGTTTATGATGCAATAGTTGTAAGGGCCTAGAAGTTGAAATCTCACTTTTTGATTGAAAAGAACTCTTAACTTGTTTATCTTGTTGATATGCATTACGAACTTATTCTTTTTCAAATTTGATTTGGGGTAAACCAATGACCAATTTCTTCTTCAAAAGTTTAGAAATCAAGTTCATGTATGCATGTCCAAGTCTTCTATGCCACAACCAACTATTATCACTCAAAGTGTCTAAGCACTTGGCGTCATTTTCGAAAAGGTCATTTAGATTGAAAGTGTAAACATTTTTATGCCTATGACCTTCAAAAATAATTTTATTGTCAATTGAGTCTTCATTAGCACACTTAGCTTGTTCAAAGACAACCTTATAACCTTTGTCACAAAATTTGCTTATGCTAAGAAGGTTATGTTTCAAACTATCAACAAGCAAAATATTTTTAATAGAAGGGGAAGAAATTTTACTGATACAACCGATTCCTATGATTTTCTCTTTGCTATTGTCTTCGAATGTCACAAATCTACCATCTTTAGGCTTGAGGGAGGCAAACATTGACTTGTCACATGTCATGTGTCTTGAGCAAGTATTATAAAGATACCACATTCCATCCTTGAATAGGACTTAAGACATACCTGCACAGAGATTTAAGACTTGATTTTTGGTACCCAAACTTTCTTGGGTCCTTTGGCCTTAGTTGCATGTGGGTGTATTCCCTTTGGAACCCAACCCCTCTTAACAGGTAAATTAGAAAATTTTTCATATGGACAATGTGTGACAATGTGTCCATGGTCATAGCAATGAAAGCAAGTTGCATTTGAGTGATTAGAGGATGCTTTGACAAAAATGTTGCTTAAGAAATTTTGTTTCTTCTTTGGTTAATATCCAATCCCGGCTTTGTCAAAAACACATTTTGCATACCAAGAAGTTTATCTAAGTTATTCTTTCCAAGAGTAAACCTATAAATAATTTTTGTAAGATCTTCAACCTTTTCATTTAAAACCTTGTTTTCATCTTTCAAAGTAGAAATCTGTTTAGATAATATAAGTTTTTCTTCTTTCAAGGTTTCAATTTCACATGGAGAGGAAAGAACCAACTTTTTAATAATAGAATTCTTTGCACTCATTTTTCTCAATTCATCATGCAAATCTTCAAATACACTTTGTAATTCTTCTAAAGAGAAAGGGTTATTTGTTACCTCGTCATCTTCCTTGGCCGTGAGACAAAGATTTGCAACTTCAACTTCTTCTTTTTCATACTCGGAGCTACTATCATCACTTTTGCCCCAAGCTATAAGCATTGCTTTCTTGAAACCTTTCTTGAATTGTTTGAGTTGACGACATTCGGCTTTCACATATCTAGACTTCTTGCATTCGTAGCATATAATTTCTTCTTTCTTGTGATCATTTTTGAACTTGCTAGATTCACTCTTGAATTTGTTGAATTCTCCTTTATATCCATCTTACTTGAAAATTTTCCTTCCTCCTTATTTCTTATTTCTAATAAACCTTATAAACTTTCTTGTGATGAGCAATATGTCTTTATTTTCATCACTGGAGGAGTCTTCATCATGGGTGGTTGATTTGAATGCAATTCCCTTTTTTTCTTGTTGTCATCTTCATCATTTTATCTTAATGTTAATCTCATGAGTCATGAGAGATCCAATGAGCTCCTCCAAGCTAAGAGTGTTGAGATCATTGGCTTCTTGAATGGCGGTGACTTTTGCTTCCACTCTTAGGCATACACAACTAAGGATCTTTCTCACCATCTCTGCATTAGAGTAGATCTTTTCAAGAGATTTTAATCCATTTATAATATTAGTAAATCGAGTAAATATTTCAGAGATAATTTCATCATGCTTCATTTTAAACAATTCATAGCTATGAACTAGCATGCTTATCTTCGATTCCTTGACTTGGTTGGTTCCCTCATGGGTAATCTCAAGTCTATCCCAAATTTCTTTGGCGGTGTCACAAGTTGAGATCCTATTGAACTCGTTGGGGTCAAGAGAGCAATATAAGAGATTCATAACCTTAGCATTCTTTTGAATCTCTTTTATGTCACTCACCTTTGGTCCATTCACTTTCAGGTTTAGGGACGACTTCCCCTTCTACGGTCTTGGTAGTTGATTCTGGTCCATTTACAATTACTCTCCATAGGTCGTAGTCTACGGCTTGAATGTATATTTTTATTCTTGCCTTCCAATAATTATAGTTTGTTCCATTGAACAAAGGAGGTCTATTGGTGGACTGACTCTCAAATTGAATAAGTCCAATGCTAGTGGTTGCCATGAAAACTCTTAGACGATTAAGTCAAAAAAATAAATGCCCAAGCTCTGCTATCAGTTGTTAGTTTAGGCAACCCAAGAGGGGGTGAATTGGGTCTAAAAAGGATAATAACGATTTTAAAAAGTTTTTCAAAAATATTTTAATATCTCAAACAAATATAACAAGAAATAAAGTTATGGGAATATTAAAGAGGTAAGGAAGAGAGAAATACAACCCGACACCAAGATTTATAGTGGTTTGGCTTCTTCCAAACCTACGTCCAGTTCTCAAGACTCCCCTTGAGAATATCCACTATGATACGAATGTTTACGATCACATTCAAAAGCCTTACAACAGTCTCAAGATGATCCTACGAAAACAATCTCTGTTTTCTTGTAATCACTTTTGAGCTCTTCTTTGAAGAGTATCTCTCACTCACTCACAGGAACAAGGGTAACTCACCCTTAAATACAATAGATGAAAAATTTAATAAGATTTTCACCCACTCTCTTTACAAATAATTAGCAATAAATGAGAAGTAAAGAGATGAGAAATCAAGAGCTGGAGTTAATGAGTAATAAATGAAAGCTTGAAAGTTTGATCTTTGATTCAAGCAATAGATTAGTAGAATTGAACGTCTTGTCTACGAATGTTTGAGAAGTAACTCCTTATATAGCTTCTTGAGGATTCGTGACCGTTGGACGTAGGTAGAAGCATTAAATGAAAAAATCTAACCGTTGAACTCGGTGATAGATTTGAAATCTCGTCACAGGTGTTAACTCAAATTTATTTTGGGTCGACACAAATCATTTATGGCTTGGTTCTTCAAGTGAATGGGTCAACTCATTTCATCATTGGTGTCGATACTAATTTCTGTGCCTTCTCACCCACACAACAGTGTCGACTCAAAATCATTTGGTGTCGACTCGTTTAATACTTTAGCTTTCCAAGAGAACCTCTTTGTGTCGACTCATATCCTCATTGGTTTTGACTCAAAAATTTGCATGAAGTTAGGGTTGTTTTGTGTCGACTTAACTTTGGTTAGGTGTTGACTCAAAGTTTAACAGAAAGTCTCGGTTGATTTGTGTCAACTCATCTTTGCTTTGGTGTCGACTCAAAATTCCCGAATGACTTTTAGTGAGTTCTAAAGAGTCATTTGGTGTCGACTCAAATTTTAGTTTGTGTCAACTCATTTTCTTGCAGAAAGTCTCAGTTCTTTTGTGTTGTCTCAAAAGACTATTTTGTGTCGATTCATCTTAGAGTACCTGAAAACATCTTAGGCAAACATGTTAAGGCGTCGACTCATTTGCTCAAAGGTGTCGACACATTTGAGAACATCAAGCATTCTTTTCCATAAAAGTGTTGACTCAAATATCAATTAGGGTCGACACAAAATATATTCTTTTCCAAGAATACTTAAGTTTCAATTCATTTGATAAAGGAGTCAGCTCAAATGGCTAAAGGTGTCAACTCATTTTTCATTTTGTGTCAACACAACCTTTTTGAAAATATTAAACATTATCTTTTAAAATCAATTTTACTTAGAAAATGAATTATGCAAAATCATCAAAATCTAATTAATTAATGAAGCCCTCGGGCTAACAAAAAAATTGTGCAAAGATTTCTCACTCTGTATGCAAAAAGAATTTGAGATGAGCATGATGGGGTAACTCACATTCTTCCTTGGGCTTCAAATTAAACAAGCTAAGAATGGGACGCTTGTGAACCAGTCAAAGTATGTGAAGGATTTGCTCAAGAGATTCAACATGGAAGAAGGAAAAGCTCTAAGAACACTTATGAGCTCCTCAACAAAGCTTGACAAAGATGAGCAAGGGAAACTGGTAGACACTAAGCTCTACCGAGGTATGATTGATAGTTTACTATATTTAACCACAAGTAGACCCGATATAATATTTAGTGTGTGCATCCGTGCTAGGTTTCATGCCTCACCTAAAGAATCTCATCTAATTGCGGTAAAAAAAAATTAAGATACTTGATCAACACCGTATGTAACACCCCGCTCCCGCAAGGTACTAAATTTGCATAGAGGAATGTGATCCCGCCCTAGACTGGCCGCTAAAGAGAAAGACAAGAGATAAGTAATATTAAGAGATCGAACAAGAACTTCTAAGAAACCACCATCCTTTTTGTCAAAATGGGGTAAACATGAGTCACTAGGGATTCACCATCATAAAGTCATACATTACTTCTAAAACATTAAAAACCTTCAGGTCTTATACATGAAGCTCTTCCCAAACTAAAAACTAAACAAAAGAAAAACTGGACCAAAATGATTCCCAACACCAGATCCGAAACTACTCGACGATGCCTGTGGTGGAATAACTCGTATCCGTTCCTGATATCTGCAACCACAGATGCTACAGGAGAGTGCACTTAGCATTATCATGAACAGAATAGACAGTTACTTAGTTAAGGATAACTAAAAACTCTTTCTAAAAATAGTTCATCATATTTTCTACGAAAACATAGAAACAGATACATTTACTTGAACATAAAAACATCACAGATTATACAAAACCTTCTCAGTATTGTAAAAAAAAAATGTTCCTGGCTCAATTGCCACAATTTAAAATGAATAACCACTTTTTCAAAACTAGACTCAAACCCCAATAGTGTCCAAATAGTCGTCAACCTCACGATTGGGAGTTTCGACAGTACCGTAATCTCAATTTGCAATACATGCATAGCAACGTGATGGAATGAGGGCCACTTTCTACCAAGCACGAGTGATATGTGCTAAAACCTGGGACTCAGTCCAAAAGCGTTAAAGGCAAAAACCCCCGCTTAATAGGAAACCTCCCCTACAGGGACAAATGAAAAACTCATAGTTGAGTAACCTCCCTCATAACGGGATATAATGGGCAAAAAATCCTTGTAACTTGACACTTTGGAAACAACAAAACAACATTAACAATTTCTTTTATAATATCATCATACTTGCTCAAAATATCATGGATAGTACACTTGAATTAAAACAGCATGGCTTTTGAAAACAACTGGTCATGCGATCATCAAAACTGGTCATAGTTCAAAACATGCGCTTCAAAGCATTTTCAAGCATCATTTACATAAACTCTAGTTCAAGATATTGGCTAACCACTCTCACCTCATCCTATATGCATACGAACCGAGCCTTTGTCAATGAGTTAAGCTTGCTCTTCGGGTAACAAAACTTCCATGCCTAGCAAGCAAACATGACTTAACGGTCAACACAGAGTTCTATCCCTCTTAGAACGTGAAGTACTAAAATGATTCAGACTGTTGAATGTTTTCTTGATTTTTAGAACCATGATTACTTTCTTTTTAGGGTTAAGGGGTTCAACGCACTTGCCCAATCCTTCACTTGATTAAGGATTTA
Source organism: Heliamphora pulchella (assembly GCA_032270985.1). Taxonomy (NCBI): domain Eukaryota; kingdom Viridiplantae; phylum Streptophyta; class Magnoliopsida; order Ericales; family Sarraceniaceae; genus Heliamphora; species Heliamphora pulchella. The sequence continues at coordinate 8,213 of JAULJZ010163717.1, read as the reverse complement.
ACTTAACAATTTATTACTCTTTTCTAATTATTAAATTTTAAAGTATCACAACATTTTGAGGTACTTAGACTTGGAGTTAGATTATGATTTTTAGTGATGATTTAGATCAAAATATTCTCTACAACTTATATGTTTAACACCAAAGCCAAAACCTAAGGTAACTAGGTTAAAAACTTAACGGAAACAAAAATGGTTTAACATTTTCCTCAAAATTTTACCGAACATATGCCTCTGTTGGTCCCAGTTTTAGGGTATCAAATCAAGTTCCAATGAGCCCATTTTTGGATATGTTCTAGTTTAAAATGTCCCCTATAAGTCTCATTAAGGGTGCTATGGGTGGTTTTTTGAAACACATTGAAGACATAAGCCATTTTGTAAAATAGGTTCTGTCAGCGGCCAAACCCTCAGCAGAACCGATTTTGGACAGAGTTTGAAATGGTTTTGAGGGACCTTCCTGAGGTATCTAGGTCTGATATTTGGACAAAAAGTACTTCAATAGGTTACCAACAATGTCCGTGTAGACCACTTTTGGAGTAAGTCACTAAAAATAGAGGTTTTGGGCTATACAAAAATATGTGACAGAAGCATCTTCTAATGGCTGAACCATAATAGAGACTTTAAAAAGAGTTTTGACTCATCCAACCTCAATAGATTGGGATAATATTTGGTGGGTAGTTAAATATACATGTTATCTACAATGTTTATGGTTTTTCCAAAGCTCGGATCGCATTTTAAATTAGGGTTTTTAGATCTGCATTGTTGGCTGGTCTGAAAGTGGCACACTTTGGTAGAATTTCAATATCTCGAGTTCTACTCACTCAAATGAGTTCAAACTAATTTTTCATGAAAGGTAACATAAAAACCTAGGTCTGGACATAAAGAACATGCTAATATCATGTTTCTACATTGAGTTATGGTCTTCCAAAAATCGGGGCAGAGAGGTGGAAAAGCTCAAATTGAAGGTCATGTTTAGTTCAAACCTCCTAGCACCGAGTGTGTCAAGAATTGATCCATTTCCTTTACATAATTGATTTGTACTCTTAAATAATAAAACTCCATATCCTTATCATGCCATGAATCCCTTAGAAAACCTCATGCAAACTCCAAAAACACAACACCCACTCCAAAAAGCCCCAAAATCTCATCATGACGCTTTTTCGGTTCATTTTTGGTTCTTGATCTTTGATTTGTGTTTGAAAATGATGGAAGAGGTGTTTGATATGTATAAGACCAGATGTGTTAAAGTCTTTCTTACCTTGTTAGAAGTTGTTTCTTAGTGATGAAAAACCTAGGACTTAGCTTTCATGCTCCATGGATCCTCCAAACTTGATGCTTCTTCCTTTCTCTTTCTTCTTCTTTCTTTTTATCTCTCTCTCTCTCTCTCTCTCTCCTCTCCTCTCATTATGCATGAAATATAGAGAAGAAATGGGAGGTTTAATTGCCTTTTTTATAGAATAAGTCAGTGGGCAAAGCATGTTTGAAAAGCTTCCTTAACTATGGGCTAGTTTACTTTACCTTAGTTATTTTATACAAACTTGGGTTCACGAAACTTGGTCATCAAGTTTGTCACATTCTCCTAGATCTAACCACTCGAGTATATATATCAAAATAATTTTTTTATTTAATTATAGGAGAAAATTGGGGTATTTTCACATAGATTCATTTCTTGACCTTTCGAGCTTAACTCTCGTCTTAAACAATTTGGACTTATAACTTTGAATTCTTATCCTCAATATTAGGGTTTTCATATATGCTTGTGTGGTTCCCACTCTATCTCGGGTTTCGGGCTCGAAAAGGTTAAACTGTCGGGTCGGCTCTTCTTACTGAATTTAGGTTCGAGATTTCGTTTCTTTTGAGATGTTCTTTCTTTTCTATTTGTACTCTTGAGTTTGGGTTGTTACACCGTAGATATAGGCTTATGGTATCTAAAGTTCACTTCCTTTGAAATGATAAGTTACTCCGATGTGGATTTTGCCGAGTGCTAAATTGATTGCAAGAGCAAGAGTGGAACTTGTTATTTCCTAGGAAAGTCTCTTGTTTCATGGTTTTTCAAAATACAAAATTCCGTAACCTTGTCCACCGCTGAAGAGGAATATGTAGCAGTGGGTAGTTGTTGTGCCCAAGTTTTATATATGAAGCAACAACTTAAAGATTTTAAATTAAATTATGATCTTGTGCCAATAAAATGTGATAACACAAGTGCCATAAATATATCTAAAAATCCCATATTGCATTCACGAACTAAACATATAGAGATAAGACACCATTTTATTCGTGATCATGTGCAAAAGGGTGATATTTATCTTAAATTTGTGTGCACTAATAAACAATGGGCCGATATTTTTACAAAACCACTTAATGAAGATAGATTTATTGTAATATGCCGAGAATTAGGCTTATTGCATGTTCGGGATGTTGTGTGAAACAAGTTTTGATCATTAAATTAACCAAAAAGGGTTTCTATATAATGAATGAAATAGAAGTAAATCAGTCGGCTAAAGCCCTCTATTCAGTCGACCGAATTGCCTCGGGTTCAAATTCTCATATTCATTCAGTTGGTCAGTCGACTAAGTCCCCCAAGTCGGTTGACCTAAGTCTTGGGTTTCAAAACCCTAAGTCGATGGACACACTCTTCAGTTCGCCTTTTTGATTTCATACGACTCTCTTCCCTCTTCTCACTCCAACTGCCCTTTACCTCCTCAAATCCTCTTCTCCATCATTCCAATTTCATCAATCCTCTCTTTTTTTTCCTTAAATCTCTCAAGATGCCTCCTAGAACTAAAGGGGGAAAAGGGAAAACAATTGCTTGAGAGGATACATCGGAGGAGAATGAGTAGTGCTTCTCTACGAAATGATCCCAAACTCTTTATAAGAATCATCTTCAGTCCCTTGAACCAGTTTTCGATAAGATTTTGGATATGAGATTCATGGATATGTATTTTTCAAATGTTTGCCGTCTCCTAGCAGGAATTGGTTGGGGTTCTTACTTATTCTATCAACCTAAGGGAGTATTTCCTCAACTCACTTGTCTATTTTATGTTAATCTTGTTAAAGAGGATAAACCACATGTCAACGATCCATGCACCCATCTTTCCACATACTTTTTTGGAAAACAATTTTATTTTACCAATAAAGACATTGCCAATCTTTTTGGTCTTGGTAGGGAAGATTTTGTTTGTCCTCGATCATCCACAAATTGGATTATGGAACGTGACTTTACCCCTCAAACTTTTTTTCCAATGGTTATGAGTGAAAGGATCACCAACTTCGCCCTTGCTCCTCAATATTCCCAACTCACTTTTGATGCCAAAATTATCCACCTTATCATCACTTACAACATTTTACCATAGAGTGGTTCGAGAAGTCATACTTCCTATCTTGATTATTTCCTCATGCGGTGTGTGTACACGAGTAAGCGTCTTGATCTTCCCTCTCTTATTTTAGATGGATGCTAGCTAAAAATGGTAGCAAAAGGCACACTTTTCCTTACAGCGATTTTCTTACTCCACTCTTTGAGTCCTTTGATTTCTCTCCATTTGCATTAAAATTTGTTCCCCCAAAATCCTATGATTTCTTCAATAATACTTCTTTAAAACAAATGGGTTATACCTTGCAAGACGGAGGTTGGCTACCTAAAGTAGGACGTCAAAGGTGAGTGCCACAAGCAGTTGATGAGGGTGAAGCAGAAAACGATTAAAGGGCATATGATCAAGTTAATGCCCCTCCTAATGTGGCTCCCGATGTTGGTACTACTAACAAAAAATCGTTAAAATCTTTTCTTAAGAAGTTAGTAACATCATTCACCAAAGAAATTAAAAGGGAGTTCAAAGAGGTTTCCAAGTGGCTAACTCGCATAGAAGATGTATTAGGACTTCCCCCACGTGACAATGATTCTAATGATACCGATGGAGATAGTGATGGCGGTAATGAAGACGTTGACGATGTAGACGAGTTTGACTTGACCGTTTCTGATTAGTCCTTTTGATGATGCTAAAAGGGGGAGAAGACCTTGAAACAAAATACTTTGGTTGTGATTTTATTATGTACTAGCTAAGGTAATTGTTTTAGTTTCGTAACTATGGACGAATATGCATGTATTTAACTTTATGCTTTCCATTGTCTATTTCCATTGATTATTTCACTTCATGTTTTCCATTACTCCTTATGTACTTATATGAATATCTTTTTAGAGTTACATAATGTTGAAAATTTTATTTCTTAAGCAAACTTAAAGAAATCCAAAGTCTTCAATCCTAAAATGATTACATTGCTATATTGTCACATCTTGGTAAAATACGCTCTTTGAACTTAAATGATGCATTATTAAATTTTGTATATGCATATTGGGAGGGGGAGTCTTGTATGGCTATCTCACCTTATTTTGCTCCTTATTTGTTATCATAAAAAAAGGGAGAGATTGTTGGCCCAACAAAATTTCAACGTTCATTTTGATGATAACAAGCTTAGATATCTAATTGTGTAAATGAGCATGTTTACAGGAAATTCATGATAAAACACAATTATGGATACAAATTGGAAGCTATGACGCATGTAAGACAAATTATCTTTGCTATAAGTTGTGGAGCAAGTGAAGACAAAATTGACAATTTAGTTAATTTTTATGTGTATTGAAATTAAGAGCTATGTAAGTTCAAAATCTCATGATTATATTTCTTGAAACTCATAGGAGACCTTAGATGGACTGTAGGTTTCTGAAAACTTGTGAAAACTATTTTCCAAAGTTAAAAATATGCCTTAAAGTGCCTAAAATGATTTTTAAATGAAGAAACATGGTTTATAAAGGTTCAATCGACCGATGCAAGGAAGTAATCGACTGGAATCATTTTATTGAAATTGTTGAATAATGAACAGGCAGTTTGGTCAACCGAACTACCCAAATCTGTCGACTGACTTGACGAATTTAAAAAATAGGCTCTAACGGCTAGTTAAAAATTTCCTTAAATATTGCAACGGCTAGTTTCGATTTTTTTGCCTATAAATGCAGCTCTTAACCTCTGTTAAAATCACCAGCAAGTCTCCTATCATATACTCTTTTGTGTGTTCAAGTTGTGTTAAACTATCTTCAATCTCTTATTTATATATTGAGTGAAACCCTTAGAATACTCATTGAGTTTCATTTAATATATTCTTGAGAGTGAATTAGTGTGCCATTATTTGTACTCATTAGCTCATTGAAGGAGCTTGCTCTTGTACGCTTTTGATTCCATCTTTATTATAATAAAGGCTAGGGTTTTAGCCTTGTTAAGTAAGAGGATTCGCTTGGGTTTGAAGAGCTAGAGTGCTCTTGGTGTAAAAGCTTCTTTGCCTAGTGAAGGAGAGAGGCTTGTCTGCCTTAAGGAGGGACTACTGGAATCCTCAAGCGGCATACTTGAGGCAAGGACATAAGCCGAAGCACCGACTCTTGTAAATCTTGATTTTGTTCTTTCTATCCCTTAAACTCTTTACTTTCACATTCGATTGATATATTATTTGCCTATCTATTAAATTAAATGCATAGTGAATAAATTGAATCAAAATCCATTGTATACTTTAATCGTAAAATTTGATGAAAATTTTTTAAATACCCAATTCACCTCATCCTGGGATTGCACCACACTCACAGTAATCAAGACTCAGTTTTAGTAGCAGGGATGAGCAGAGAAAGGACAAAACCCAGCCCAACACAGGTCGGGTCAGGACAAATGACTCATCTTGGTTCAAATCTAAATTTCCCTATAAAAGGAAGATAAACCATAACACAGTTATGCATTCACTACTTACAAAGCCCAAACTCTGCCAAAATATTCTCTCAACTTCCTTTCTCCCTTAAACTCCTTGCTCTAATCTAATTGTCGGAGGGCTAATTGGTAAAGACATCAGTGGGGCATTCTCACACTCTTCTTGTGCAGGTACACGTGAATGGTATCTCAGACTTATCTAGCAAGTGTAGACGGGACTTGTAGATCCCAATCCTTAACGCTCTATAATTTGGTGCCATATGTGAGAATCCTACAAAAAATGCCTTCATGGCTAGCTGGAAAAACCACGCCTACAATCAGTGGAGAGATCATCTTAGGTCTCATGCAGAGGCATCACATTCCACTCATCGTACATAAAGTCACTAGAGAAGGAGGTAATCGGTTCACTCTGAAATCCACGTTAGCGGGTCAAGAGTAAACCGATGGTAGGAGACCATTGATGGTAGCACCACTCCGTTCACTCCCTTTGGGAGAGACTACCCTCCTCTATACTCTGTATAATGAGTGGTTAAGAAGTACCAAGACCAACTGAGCAGGTGCGACAAGCAGTTAGATAGGCTTTATAGGGAGCTACATGAGACTAGGGTCTGACTTGACCAGAGATACTCACCCGAGGCTCAACCAAACCTACCTCAGTCCAATAGAGGTGCAAGGTGGTGAGTTGACCCAGAGGCGGAGCATAGAGAAGTGGCCTAAGATAGAAGTTGTGTATCCGGGTCCAAGAGGCTCACGTCAAACCAAACACAAACTTCTAGCAACACCCATGCCCAAGTGGCTAACTAATAGAGGGGAAGAGCCCCTCAAACAAGACCTGAGCTTGGGCAGAGCGACGAGAAGACAGACCTGAAGCAGTGGTTGAATTGCCAGCTCAAGGGGAGTCTTTAATTGTTGGAGGCAAGACTGCCAAGATCTTTGTTTTTGCAAACAATTAACGAAAAAAATTAATTGGACGGGCAATCGCCAAAACGGGCTCCAAATAAAACTTTTGATGGTGAACGATCAAAATAAAACCCGTGCATCTGAAGTTAATTTAGAAGAATATCTTTTTATCGGTCGAATCTTCAACTACAATTTGAATCCGAGTTGAAGCTCCTATCAGATTTTATATTGTATTCTCTTATGCGATTCCCGGATATAGTGTGGGTTATAATCCTTCGAGAATTCGTACTGGCAGAACCAAGATAGCTTTAGTCTTAGAAGACAAGTTACGAAACTGGTTCAGCCTATCTGCATATATATAGGGGTATAGTAGGGACCTGGGGAGTAATTATGAGTAAGACTTCTAGTGGAATACAAACACGTCTCAACGATTTCTACAATTAAGCAAACGTCATAACAGTATCTGCAATTATTAAAAACTAGTAACAATTTTTGTAATTTTCATAAAATACTGAATTACAGTTCGCACCACTAAAGAACTGTAATTGCACTCTGACCCATATTCTCAAGACCATATAGCATTGAGCTCCTGTTATTAAATGCTTATCATTTCTCTCCACATTAAGATTCTCGATACTTTTTAATTAAATTTAATTACTGATAATTTAAT